>JAEUWS010000971.1:0-13113 GCA_018524945.1 Podaxis sp. C-F-92630
TGATCCTAATAAAGGCAACACCGTCATCGATCTCATCTTCTTGATTGATCATGACATCAATCCCACACACTCTATTCGACATGATTTAGCTATCAAATCGGATCATATTCCCCTTTCAGCAGTAATAAACGTCTCTTCACCTATTCCAGCACCACATACCAAATTCTCGATCCCTAAGGATTCTGATGAAGAAACGGCCTTCTTAACAGATGTCATTGTTGAAGCGGAAAAGCTTGTCCCATTGTTCAACAGTATCAACGATCTCAAATCATACACTAATGACCTCCATTCCATTATCACCAATAAGTGGAATCAACACACCATCCCCATCCGACTGTGCAAACAGTCCAAACCCTGGTGGAACAAATCTTGCTCCGAAGCAATTCAGAACTTCTGCCATCATAAATCCAAAGCCAGTTGGAAGAAATTCCACCAAATGACTCGCATAGCAAAATGTACCTTCTATGACAACAAAATCATGGAAATTGCCAATGAGAAACGAAGGCCCTGGGACCTTATGTCCTGGATAGGCAAACGATCTCTCCCTCCCACCGAGTCTATCTCTTTCCAGGGAAAAATGTGTGATGACCTCCCTTCCTTATGGAATGCACTACATCAAACATATAACTCAGTGTCTGATCGTCCTGTTGCTATCAAAGACGTCATATCCCAACTTCCTCCTCAACCTACTTGAGAATTCACCCCTTTCTCTCACCAGGAACTATGGGACGCGCTCAAACCATGTTCCAACTCTTCTACTCCAGGCCCAGACCATCTTTCATGGGCTCACATCAAGTCGCTCATGTCCCATTCAAAATTTAGGCATGACTTTGTTAACTTTGCATCAAACTGCATCCGTCTCTCGTACTGGCCGGAATACTTTAAGGAGTCTACTTCGGTGATCATCCCAAAACCGAACAAACCACATTACAACACTCCCAAAATGTTCTGACCTATTGTCCTTCTCAATACACTCAGCAAACTAATTGAGAAGATGCTATCCAAACGCATGCAGTTTGATGCCACATCCCTTGAACTAGTCCATCCCCTTCAATTCAGTGGTCTTATTCAATGTTCAACTGAAGACGCAGGCATCTACATCACTCATTTAGTTCACGACGGCTGGAAGAAAGGTCTCAAATCAAGTGTCCTCGCTTTCAACGTCGCACAATTTTTCCTGTCAATTAACCATTCCCTTCTCACTGCTATTTTATCTTGTCACAGCTTTCCTAACTGCGTCGTCTCTTTTTTCGTAAACTATCTTTCAAATAGGACTACTACTTACTCATGGAACAATTTCTCTTCCCCTTCCTTTGCAGCGTCAGTAGGAGTAGGTCAGGGTTCTGCCTTGTCTCCAATTCTTACAGCGTTATTTCTTTCTCCTTTATTATATCGATTCTCTAAATCACCATCTTGTAAAATAGTCTCTTTTGTTGATGATGGACTTCTTTTAGTCCAATCTGAGTCATTCTTTTCAAATGCCTTCTCTTTAGGTACTGTCTATAGCCACATAGAACAGTTTCTTTCCTCTATGGGTCTTGCTCTTGAACACGACAAGACCGAGATCTATCATTTCTCCAATCACCTGTCCCAAGAGCCAAATCCTCCTGTCTGAATACACCCCATCAGCTCTAACTCTATCACCATTCACCCAAAGCCTTTCTTACACTATTTGGGTTTCTGGTTCGACTGTGGACTTATGTTTAATGAACACGTCCGCTTTTACTCCACCAAGGCGCTCTCTACCGTCAAATGTATGAGACTCCTTGGCAACTCTATTCGAGGCCTTTCACCCAAAAACAAATGCCTCCTTTATAGGTCATGCATGGTCCCCATTGCCACGTATGGCTTCTGATTATGGTTCAATCGTCATGGGCGCTGTAAAGGCCTCATCAAACAGTTGAGCAAAATGCAACAGGCGGCAGCAATCTGGATCACCAGAGCATTCCGCACCACCCCTTCAGGTGGGATCGAAGCCATTGCAGGCCTCATCCCCATACATCTTCATCTGTTCAAGCTGGCCAAACGCTGCTCGTTCAGATACCACACTCTCCCCGATATGCACAGTCTTAAAATCCTTACAAGGGACATAGACCACATTAAGGCTCATGAATCAAAAACATGCTCTACAGCATTAGACTTCGTATCCGATGCCCAACTTATCACTGATGCCTTCCAACTCCTCCACCCCCTCGCTAAACCTGGAAATCAAATCCTCAATTCATTTCCAAACCAAATCTCATTCCACAGGATTCCCACTCCAGTGGATGACACTACTCGCACTTGACATCTCAAAGCTGCCTCGGTGGTCAGAGATCGGGCTTTTTCCTCCTCCTCTTCCTTAGTAGTTGCTACAGACGCTTCTGTTCCTACTTCGTCTTCTTTCTCTGCTCTCTCCTCTTATCTAGTTTTCAACTCTTCTGATAAGGACATTCTTTCTTCTCGTACCCTCCCTTGTGGAGAGGTTCTATCTTCTGATGCTGAATCATATGCCCTTCGTCTAGGTCTATTTTCTGCAATTTCTTTTGCTTCTTCTCTGAATTGTAACTGTATCGTAGTGTTTACAGACTCTATCGCTTCGGCTGAAAGACTCTTTTCTTATGGTCCTCACAGTGCTCACCCTGACTCCATCAGGTTGGCCCCTCTCATTCGTGACTGGCTCTCATCATCTTCCCTCAACCAGATTGACTTCTGGTTCATTCCTTCTTCAGCAAAGTGGTCTGTGCATCACCAAGCCCACCACCTCGCAACATCACTATGCATCTGCAACAACAAGCGCTTACCTTACCGCACATCTCTTGGCTATGTTCAAAAACACTACACTGACAAATGCCTTTCCAAGTGGAATGACCTCATGTCATCTCCTAACTATTGGGGCCACAATTGGCTTCCCCTACACTCTATGGATATGGCCCCTGTCAAACCAACATACGCCAATGGTGGCTCATGGCTGAAATATTCCATGGGTGCTGACGTCAATTTATGTGCGCACTTTACTCGATGCGTCACCAATCACACCCCCATCGGCACCTTCAGAGAGCGCTTCTTCCCAGGGCACCATATCAATACATGCATGTGCGACAGCAAGACGCTGGAAACCTGTGATCACATATTAAACGATTGTCCGAAATACCATTGTCCTTACAGAGACCAGAACAATATGTTCTGGCTTCAAAATTTCCTTACTGATAATCTGACCACCTTTGCATTTGCCAATCAAATTCCTCAAGGGCCAGTCACCCTTGAACAATACAACTCACGTCGTCTCTCAAGACAGGAGTGACTCCGCCTCCATGGAGCCCCGGACGTACATTGAGAACCTTTCTCTTTTATCTCTTGTAATATATATAGGTAGCTTGCATTGTAGCTAGCTCCATCATGCCTCTATCTCTTTTTGTTTCGTTTTGGTTCCATTTTTCTTTTCTTTTCTTAGTTTCAGTCTTGGGACTGCTATTGCACACCCGTTTGTATTAGCTAGTCTAGTGCAATAAAATTTGATTAAAAAAAAAAAAAAAAAAAAAAAAAAAGCTTGGTGCAAGACCCAGTTTGGCACACACATTAAGTCCCTATACTCCAATAGAGGGGGGGAGTATACATCTGCTGAGTTTCATCAGCACCTTAGATCCTGGGGTACCAAATCCAAACTCACTGTGCATGACACCCTGCAACACAATGGTGTAGTGGAGCAGCATAATCACACAATTGTTGAATGAGGTCAGGCATTGTTATATGGATGCCCTATACCCAGGTACCTGTGGGCAGATGCAGTGGCACATGCAGTGTGGCTGATGAACTGCACAGGGACAAAAGCACTCATTAACAAGACTCCTTTTGAGGTGTTACATGGCAAGCAGCCAAATCTCAGTGGCCTTCATGAGTGGGGGGAAGAAGTGTGGGTACACAATGGTAGTAGTGATAAGTGGGATGGGCATGCAAAGAGAGGGCATTGGCTGGGGTATGACTCAGAGAGCAACAGCTCCCATATCTGGTTCCCTGACACCAGTGTTGTCAGTATCAAGCAGAACTTCCATTTTGTTGACAGCAGTCATGTAAGTCTCAAGGGGGAGCAAGATGTATCAGCTAGTGAGACCAGAGGCAACTGCACACTCACCTCAAATACCTTGACCACTCCTGCAGATCAAGACAACTCACCACCCATTGCAGACCCCCCAGGCACTGATGATGCTCAAGACCCACCCATTGAAGATTTCACTTCTGACATACCACCAGAGCCTCATAACAGCAACCACTTGCATATACCAGATGCAGAATCTGAGCATCCACACCAAAATCAGAACCCTAGTCCCAAGGCCCATGATATTCTCAAGGGGTGAGCCATCATGATCACTAAAGAGATGGATTGGGAAGAGGTCTGGGCATTTGTAGTGGAAACCAAGGAAATGGAGGCACTGGAGCCCACAAGTTTGAAAGAAGCAATGGGGAGAGTGGATTGGGAGTTGTGGAAGAAGGCAATGGAAGAGGAATTAAAGATGTTGGGAGATGCAGGGACATGGGAACTTGTTGATCCACCAATCAGTGTAAACATAGTTGGTTGCAAATGGGTTTTCAAGGCCAAGAAGGATGCAGCTGGAAACATTGTTTGATACAAAGCATGCCTCATCACACAAGGTTTTTCCCAGGTGCCAGGTGTTGACTACTTCAATACATATGCCCCCATTACCCATCTCTCATCAATTTGGGCCATTCTTGCCATTGTGGCTGCTAGGGACATGGAGGTGCATCAAATTGGCATCAAAGGAGCATACCTAAATGGGAAACTCACTGATGATGAAGTGATTTTTATGCACCAACCTCCAGGGTTCCCAAACACCACATTCCCCTGCTGTGTATATCACCTCAAGAAGACATTGTATGGACTCAAACAGTCTGGGTGACACTGGTATCAATGTCTATGTGAGATTCTAGTTGACATACTGGGATTTACACAGTGCAATGTTGACCATAGTGTTTTTTTCAAAATTGTTATCAACAACTTAATCATCATCCTGGTACACATCAATGATTGTACACTTGTCACAACCACTCTCAAACTCATTGTGTGGGTGAAGAAAGGGATAGCTGAACAGGTGGAGATCACAGATCTCAGTGAGATCCACTGGTTGTTGGGGATTGAAGTCAAGAGGGATAGGGAAAGGAAGACAATATTGCTGTGTCAACATTCATACATCAATGCCTCACTCAGATGCTTTGGACTTGAAGACTCAAGGCCCCTTAGTATTCCTATGGATCCTGCCACTAAACTCACTTCTGAACAGTCCCCCAAATCCACTGCTGATATCACTCACATGGCATGCATCCTGTATCAAGAAGCCATCAGCACCCTCATGTACACTGCACTCAGCACTAGGCCCAACATTGCATATGCTGTCCAAGTCCTCTCATGTTTCACCAAAGCACCTGGAGAGGCCCATTGGGAAGCAGTCAAGTGGGTCTTCTGATACCTCAAGGGAACCCATGATCTGTGGCTCACCTATGGAGGCAAAGATGAGAAGCTCAAAGGTTTCACTGATGCAGATGGGAACATGGCCAAAGATCAACGTGCCACCTCTGGGTATGTGTTCATGATCAATGGTGGTGCTGTTTCCTGGAGCATGAAGAAACAGGAACTCATCACTCTATCCACAACTGAGTCTGAATGTGTTGGTGTGACTCATGCAACTAAAGAAGCCTTATGGCTTCACTCCCTCATTTCACAAGTTTTCAGGTCACAACTCCCCACCACTACTCTATTTTCAGATAATCAGTCTGTGATCACACTTGCAAATGACAATCAATTCCACACACAAACAAAGCACATCAACATATGCTATCATTTCATACAATGGGTCATAGAAGAAGAGAAGATCAGATTGGTTTACTGTCCCACTGGTGACATGGTCACTGATGTTTTCACAAAGGCACTCCCTTCACCTAAGGTAAAGCACTTTGCTCAAAATCTAGGTCTCATTACAGCTTGAGGGGGAGTGTTGGAGCACAAGCATGTATTGAGCCAAGTATGGACAATGGACAAACACAGTATATAGGACATTTAGTTACAGACTCACTATGACATAGATAGAACAATCAGACATTATGACATAGTAGATAGACATTATATTTTCTCCTAGTCAGCCTCCTATAACAGTTTATATATGTACAGTAGGAGTGCACTTGCCTCAGCCCTCATACCATTAACAAGTGACTGAGGTAAGCCACTCATAATTACTTTCAATACTCTTACTTATTGCTTGTAGTCTCTACTGTTTATACATAGTCCCATACTTTACATCTGTATAATGAGCTACTAGGGCATATCATCTCATTTCATGAACTAAGACGTACAAAACAGGTGACACTGTCATGCTACATAGGAAGAAATACCTAAAACAGATCAACTAAAGCAGTTGGCAAGACTGGTTACCCAGTACTCTCATGCCGACATCTGTGAACCCAACAGGACTGCCTACAAGGGCCCATCCACGTCCCTCACCTGTGTCTAGGTTCCCCAGCCTAACTATAGCTTGCCTAAACTTAGAGACTTTGATCTAGAGGCTAAATAAGGCCAGATCAGCAATAGTAGGGGTATGACATCACAACTTTTGGTCATCCTAAACCTCTCAGACTCCTAGTAAACCTACCTGACAGCCCTATGCCAGTTAATCAGAAGGTAGCTAGGGCTCAATGCCTTCAGATGAAAGTGTCCATGATCTGTTTACACATGGCCAGGCACCAGAATAATGATGCCACACTCAGAGGGGTGAAAGTCCTCAAAAGACATCAGATAAAAACTATCCCATATGATAATGGCTTCTAGCCAAGCACCAAGACAAAGAAACCACACACACTGGGCTCTAATATGAGCCAGAATTCTATACTCCAAGTCTGGAAGGCTCCAAGCTGTCACTTACAATCACATGTAATGTAAATAGAAATTTTTGTATGTTCCCTTTTCTATGCTTCTCTACTGATATAAAAAGCCCCCCCACATGAGGAGGCCAGGCAAGGAACTTGCTCCACCCTGTACACTGGAGATTGGCCCTAATCTAAGGTGTATAAGTGAGAGAAGTAAAAGTTACTTCAGCCATAGACCATCTAACAAAGACAAAGACTTCTAAAGACATGCAAAAGACTTCAGATAAAGAATAGCTCACCTAGCAACTTACATACAGAGGCTAAGTAGCCACAGACCAGACTGACTGAGCTAGTGTCAAGAGGACATTTTGAGCTAGCAGTTTAGCAGACAAGTTATCCAAAGATGGAAATAGTTAGTTAAGTTCAGAAGTTTAGTTTAAGTTAGAAGTTTCACTCTGATAACACTGTGTGTAAAGGGCACTGTTGTTATAGAGTTAGTCTAGTCAGCAAAGTTAGCAACCACTCTTTCAAAGCCTTAGTTTTCAATGTTAGCCCCTATCCTCTTTATTCTGATCCCTTTCCCCCATGAACTTACCCAAGGAGCATAGTAGCTACTCAGATGTGAACTCTGTGTTGTTGTTTACTACTACCACTAAAAACCTCTACACTGGTGAGGAACAAGCCAGGTGCAGCATTGTCCATTGCTATGCCTGATGGCTCAAGCCTGAGCCTAGACCTTTAGTGCTTCAGGGCAGGGGACTGATGTATATGGTTTATAAGACATACAGCCTGTTGTATGAAGCACATACTATGGGCTGTACTAAGTACATACATCCTGCTGAGTACCAGTAAAATTCTACTAACTCTCAAAGTATAGTTGCCAATAAAATTCCACTGGCTCCCACTAGTTCTCAGAATATGTCCACTAGTAGATTTCTACTGGTACTTAGGTATAGCCACCAGTAGAATTCTACCAACTTCTTTCCTGATCATATGTGAGCAGTATACCTGCTCCCAAGAGGCAGTCTGACTTTCATCCAGAAATTAGCATAGATCAGTGTCTTAGTTTTCGGAAGAGGTCAAGGAATGCCGTGGGTCCTCAGTTGCCAGTGTCCCAGCTGAGATCTGGCAAGAGAAATATTAATTTGATGGTCAGCCAGCAGAAAGCTGTCAATAGGGGCTTCCAGGACAAAACCAAGACCAGAACACGAGCGCCAGCTTCGCTACAGGGAGATTGGTCATTTTTGATCACGTCGCAACCAGTTTACACCCGAGGCCGAAATCTCCATGTTCTATACGTTCTATAATTGTTCGTTGAAGGATTTAGGCCAGGGATAGCGGGGCCGTCATTTCATTAATTACTTGACACGAGTCGGTAGATATGTTACAAACATGACTAGTGCATCCCAAAAACAACACTGATCACCGTAGCACCCGTTATGGATTAGAGCTCAGAAGATAGCCGCTGGGAGAAGTGCATAGAATGCATTCGTTGATGCTAGTGTTTTTGGTCATCCAGCTCCGAAGCCACTATTGACGGAGATATAAGGACAGACGGTGGCGCTGCATGCACCAAGTGGATCTGGAGTGAGTGGTTCGCACTTGAGGACTTCATGATCATGTGTCACCTACAACATCCGGAAAGGAAACGGCGAGGTTGATGGCAGCCTGGCTCGGGCCCCTGGGAATGGGTAGATCATCGGATGGGCTTATCGAAGTTTTGAATGCTCAAGTAGGTGGCTGTGGGATAAAGGGGTTTGTGCATGTTCTCGACTCTGACGTTGAGCCGCTGGCCACGGACCGATTCGAGGGAAAATTGTGTGAATACCACGAATAGCAGTAAAGGAACGCACTCGTCGAGGATTAGTGGGAAGAATACTGGCCAGAACTTCCTGAAATAACCGAGGGTAAGTGTTTAGTTGGCTTGCAGGTTGTGCATCAGAATGTTCGGGAGAGCGACTAAACGCAGGTCGAAGGTTGCTGCATACTTCCAATGGTCGAAGGATTTGACTCTGGAAGATTGTTAGTGCAGCCTTATTAACGCATGGATTAACGAGAACTTGGTTCAACGATTAGCCTGGAGATAACTTGCCCGATACTTGAGTAAATACACATTATCTAATACGGAGGCGCTAGAAAGGTGCGTGGTGGTAGGAATACCTACTAATCTATCATCTGGATGTCATCACCCTCTGGGCTGGTGATCTCGTCGGAGTTTGACTTCCTTGAGCGACCCTCCGCCCATGAACCCGCATTTTGCGATGGGAGGGGGTTGATACACTGACCTGGGCCACGAATCGTTCGTGGCAAAGATCTCCAGTTTCACGGCTCTGCTGCCAGCCCCTAAAAGCGAAGAAGACCACGAAGCTGATAGTGAACCAGGTTACACCTCTCAAGATTGGGTTGGTGTTGGATTGAGGGTATGAAAATCGAACTTGACTTTTTGCATAGCTTCTTAGCAAGGCTTGTTACGGCTCATGGGATGCTTCTAAGTGAGTAATGTAAGTATCATGTAAGTAAAGCCATGTTCTAAGAGGGCGGAGGTGCTTTCTACAAGCTCAAGAGAGCGCTGATGTGGTCGATACACCTGCCTGGGCAGTGACGTTCAACGCCACGAAGCTTGAAGCTTATGGGAAAGGAAGTGCCCTTGCCGACGGTTGGTCGGAGAAAACCCGACTAGTCAGAAATAACAGACTAGAACATTCAGTTACAATATACATCATGGCAAAGTTTTAGGGAGAGTAGTCTGTTACAGGTCATTTTGAGCCCCGATGATGTTTCAGGTAAAGATCGTACTGCATTTCTGGTGTGAGAGGGTTCGCCTGGGGCTCTCTGGCCCCGTGTCCACGTCCACTTGCATCGGATTGACGAGGGCTGCGATGATAGTTGATTGGTCTCCGGGAGGTGTGGTACTGTTGGTTCTTGATGCATATTCGTTGCGAATCCGCACTTTTTTTGGTTTGATACCATGCCTTACCTGAAACGGGAATACTAGAAGGAAGACAGTGCAAGCACGGACGTCCCAGCTAAACGTCTGAATGCTTACTTTCACGGGTCAGGCTCTCAAGCCCGAGATGCAAGAGTTGGTCATGAAATAGACATGCCACCGAGGCGTGGAATGTATGCGGAAATTAGTTGGCGTTTCTGAGTTTCTAGTGGCGACCTTGGATGGCTAGCCTAGGACAATATGGTTTGACCATGAAAGGTTTCGTGTGCAACACGAAACAGTCCAACCTGCAGGTTGCCACCACGGCCGGAGAGAAATAAGTCGAGGCCGGCGGTCAGCTGGCCAGATCACCAAATTTACGCTGAGAAAATGTATGTTACCCTCCGAGTCCGAGTGACATCAGAAGCCTGGGCGTTGTAGTGGGCCTGTATTCTTGTAGCTCAATCATTCCTCTGGTATTGTATGTAATGCCATACTGCTGTCCTAGTGACCGAAAAGTCGCTGCAAATTACCTATTAGGTCTGACGGGGCAACTCATATCCTGGGTGTTCTCGGCCAGGCGCTACCTTCAGAAGAAATGCTCAGAATCAGAACTTCAAGTTCGCGAGACGCCTAACACGGCAAGCATGACGCAGCCAGAAAGAGTTAGATGCTCTCTTCAACAATAGCCATCGTTACTCATCTCAGGCTGTTCTATCGCTACTACATGTCTCAATGACATCTTGAATGGTCTCCGCTGAGAGCGAAACATAGTCTTCCAAGCGGAGGGCTTGATCACAAGATGGCGGTTCCTCCTTCCATCCCAAATGTGATTGTTAGTGCTAGTTACCAGAAGATTAATATTCGCCTCAAAATAACTCTCTTCATACACCCACTCACTGAAGTAGATGCGATGCCACCTGCATAGGTCAAAGAAGATGATCGTGATGATTTTCTGTGACTGGTAGTGCCTCCCAGGACTCGGATAGTATGTTCACCTGTGGCATATATAAGGGCAGAGAGCATAGACATAACCTCACGATCAACTGCGTCTATCTCACAGTAAGTATCAGACTACATAGTCCACCTTGTGTCCACCAGCCCTGATCTCGTGCGCTTCACAATTCCCAGGTCGAGCAATGCAAATCAAAACCTTCCTCATTGTTTTGTTCTCTTCAGCCCTGATTCTCGCTGCTCCTCCCAACGCTAAGGGAAACAATGTCAACGGTGGTGTCGGCGCCAATAACGCCAACGGTGGTGGCAACAATCATGACATCCAAGGTGGGACGGTCAGTGGAGGGATAGGTCGGGTCACCAATGGAGGTCCTCCCCAAGCTAAGGGCACCACTGGAAACAATGTCAACGGTGGTGTCGGCGCCAATAACGCCAACGGTGGTGGCAACAATCATGACATCCAAGGTGGGACGGTCAATGGAGGGATCCACGGTGTTAATTCTAACTGAAGGATCTGAATTCATTGTTCGTTGCATGCGCTTTGGAGGGTGTAGGCAAAGCAGTGGAACGCCATGCTATGAATCAATGTCTGAGTTTGCTTCTTCGATGTATATTCGTCTTTGTATATCCAATGTGATCTCTTCCCGTGTTTCGTTGATGATATCTCATCCCTGATAATTTGATAGCAGACGGAGCAGTTTCATCTTTAGTGGGTATCAAAAGTTGGCCAGCACTTGTCCACAGTGATACTTTGACGCCTCATGAGAGCACAACTTTAACATACCATCTGACTTATATCCTCCACAGACTCCTCCACCCACTATCGAGTCAGACTCTCTATGAAACGTAGATACCACCTTGTCTAAATGTGACGGACGGCGTTCTTTCATCTGGCCTTCGCCTCGATAGATTGCCTATCTAGAAGTTGTTCTGCGTCCTGGCACCGTCGATTCTTAGACGTAATAATCCCTCGCCGTCGTTCCAGACTGACAATCTTGAAGGCTTGAGAACAGAGCGCTACATGTGATGAGTGGTCAGCGGTTTCTCCTCCCCAATTCTCAAGCTTCTTTGCCCACCTCCTTCGATAACCATTAAGTATAAGAATCCTTTAGTTGAAAGCTTCTAGCCAAGGATTGAGCTTTTCAAAAGGTTCCCTCTCACACAGCCTTTCCAACGATGTTCAACAAGATTTTCGCTCTCTCCCTCATCATCTATGTCGCCATTGTCAACACAGCCCCTAGCGTTGTTGGGCCCGATGCCCCTGTTTGCCACGGATCAACGATTGGAAGCCTTCCAGGCCTGTCTACCAGAAGCCACACCTGCCCCAGGGGGAACTCGGACTATGGTGGATACGCCAGTCCCGGTGGTGGCCATGTCAAGCCAAAGGAGGCTGCAGGAGAATCCACAAACCCAGCGGAAGTGGCTAGGGAAGTCGCCTCGGGGGTCTGTTTGAATAGGGCACCAGGACTCGGTGGTGTAGGCTCGGCCAGCGGAGGACTGCCAGTCGTTGGTCCGGTTGTTGGCACCGTCGGACCAGCCTTAGGGGGAGGCTTATGAAGACCATGAGTTACTGTTGTCCAACCCGAGGTGTGTTTGGATTGACTTCATCGCTCAAAGTCCGTTGTTCGAGGCTAACGCAAGGCTGCAGTTTATATCGTTTCCCCTTACGTTGAGCAGTCGACCTATGAGGTTTCCAGGTCATATTCAGGACTCTTTGCAATTTATCAGGCTGTGATATTTAGTTTCCAGCTTTGACCACCGTCTCTTTTGTATGAACCGTTGGTGTCAGTATAATATAATTCTTGGAACTGTAGCTCCTCAGACCTTTAAGCTTCAAGTGTTGGACTCACTTGACATTGATAAAGTGGTATTCCTAGGAAACTCTCCATGCCTAAACACAACGGCCAAACAGTTAGAATCTTCTGCATCCATTTTTCCCAAGACACAACCATTGTTACAACCTCCGCATAATCATGAAAAGCTTGTCAACGTACACTTGTGCAATGAGGGGTCCAGATGATGAACCCCAATTGCAATCCAGCCATTTTTACTAGTGTTCTCATGTTAAGTAAAGTGCATTTGCTAGAAGATCCGTGGCGAATAGGGGGAAAGTCAATCATTGTTTCATGCAAGCCAGATCCATGTACTGTTATGGAACTACCTGTTCAACCTCAGCCCCACCCTCCACCGGACGTTATTGTCAACACTATCCTGCGAGAACTGGGACTCCCCAGCACTGTCCATGACTCTATCCCTACCCAGACACTCAACGACATCCTCAACCAGCAACCAGCTCTCTGAGCCCGAACAGCCTACCAGAATGCTGCCTTTGCTAACAGAAGACTCCCTGGCCATGCATCATACTTCTCCACTGACTGGCC
>JAEUWS010000970.1:0-13013 GCA_018524945.1 Podaxis sp. C-F-92630
AATTCATTGGATTCTGCAATTTCTATAGAAAATTCATAAAAGACTATGCCACAATCACACAACCACTCCACACTTTGATGTTCCACACTTTGATGTTAAAGACAAAGAAATTCAAATGGAATCCAGAAGCACAACAGGCATTTGAGACTCTTAAGAAGCAATTCTTAAGAAAACCTGTACTTCTGATGGTAGATGAAACACACCCATTTGAAATTGAATGTGATTCATCACAATTTGCAGTAGGAGCAGTACTTTTACAAAGGGATACAAATGGAAATAAGCACCCAGTAGCTTACTTCTCTAGAGCCCTTAGCCCAGTGGAACAAAATTATCACACTTCAGACCAAGAATTTCTCACTATAATCAAAGCACTCAAGGAATGGAGACATTATTTGGAAGGCTCTTGACATTTACTGACTATATGGTCTGATCACAAGAACCTTGTCAGATGGCAAGAACCACAACAGTTAACTCACAGACAAGCCCATTGGATGCTCCACTTGACACATTTTAACTATGTGATCAAACATCTTCCAGGGAAACAAAACATCTTAGCCAATGCACTAAGTAGAAGACCCAACCTTGTGCCCAAAGGAATTGATAATGAAAACTTGATTGCTATACCAGCTGACAAGTTTATCAATTTCTTATCAGAAGAACTAAAAACAGAGATCATTGAGAAGACTCCTAAAATTGAAGCTCAAGAACACTACAAGAAGATAAATGGTTACTACAAACATCAAGACTGGATAGTTATCCCAGATGATGCAGATCTTAAGAGGAAGACATCACATGCTCATGACCACATGACATCTGGACACCCCAGAATTAAAGACACATATCAGAAACTCCAGAAGCAAGTCTATTGGCCCAGCATGAACACCTATGTTCACAATTATGTGAAAGGATGCCCTACATGCTAACAATACAAAATTAACTGACATCCAACAAAACCACCAATGCAACCAATTAAAGGACCAACTTCTACAAAGCCCTTTAGTCAAATATGTTATGGAACTACCAGTCTTCCCTATCACCCACCCCTGTGAACTTGCCATCACTAATACTATCCTACAAGAGCTAGGACTCCCTAGCAGCATTCATGATGCCATCTCCACACAGATGGCCAATGACATGACCAACCTACACTCCAAAGTGCAAGCACCACATGCTTACAGCAACTCAGCCTTTGCCAACAGACAACTTCCTGGGCATGCATCACTCTTCTCTACCAACTGGCCTACTCCTGGCCCTATCCTCTACCCCACTGATCAAATGATGACAGAAGTAATCCACATCACATGGGAGAACACTCCCTTTACACATGTCTTTGACTTGAGAGAATTCTACACACAAATGATCTACAACAACTTCAATATCTCCTGGGCCCACAGATAGAAGATGCTACCATATGCAGGAGAACCCATCATATTTGTCCATCCATACATGATGTACCCACCTGAAGTTGTCCCCATCATCATCAAGTATGAAATCACACATGGCCTCTACTTCTGAGAAGCAGAAGTGTATCGGTATGACCCAACAACTGTGGAACCACCTTCCATTCCCCCTTGATGATCACAGCTGCCACCACTATTCTCCATCAACTTGAATGTTCCACCACTCCACAATGATGAAGGAGAAGCTGCAGCCAATGAGAATATCCCTATCAGTGAACCCCCTCCATATCTGCAGCCTATCTACATCATCACTCACAACTCCTTGTCATCATCATCATCTTCTCCCTGTCACAGCCCACTTGTCAAGTCAGACAACTCTGACTCTCCTCTTCTTGGCAACTTCACTGTCCCTAGATCTGACTCTTCCCCAACAACTACTTCCTCAGAAGAATCTTGCCTCCACTATGAAGACAACATGGACTTGTAGTTAGTTTTCTTATCTTCCTATCTCTTGTCTTGGACTATTGTCTTGTTTCTGTACTCTCTCTCTCTCCCTCTCTCTCTCTCTATTAATTAGTTCCTTGCTATCTTTGGACTGATTCTATTCTTGATCTGATCTACAAACTATCCAGTTATCTATATCTCCTTAGTTACTGATCTGCAGCTCTGTAGTTATGTATTTTTCCTGATCCTCCTGACTCTAATGGACTCTTAGCTATGATGTAGTTACCTGCCTTTTTAGGACAGTAGTTGTAGCTTAAATAGCCACTCATGTATCCAGAAGTGCAAGCTTCCTATATTCTTAGGACTATATACTCTGAATATCCTACTCTATTCAGATAATAGTTCAATGTTAGTTGTGATCAGCATGGTAGTAAACTCTCTATTGGTCATTGCCTCAACTAATAGAAGTTCGACCTCTGAGTGTGCTTAACTGGACACTTGCCTCACCACCTACTTACCACAATCCTTCTCAGTAGAACCACACCTTGTGCAACCTTCTACTGAGATAGCTGTCCCCTGGCTTAAGCTCAGGCAACCAGTGATAAGGAACACCCCTAACAGCTTAGCCAGAGTGATGATCCATACCTGATGCTGATAATAGGGCATTATAGTGATCACCAGCTCAAAGTTCAAGGTGTTGTACTATATCCAGTCAAGTAATTAGCAGACAGAACAGTGCATGATACTGCTACAATGATATACACTCACATGATGATGGAGGAAGGCTCTGAAATTGTTCAGGAGGCTGCACCACAAGCCATCCCATTAGTTCCACTGTGATTTCATTTTGTATTGAGGCTTTAATGGCCTCTTGTTCAGGTGGAGTGAGAGACTGGTTATTGAGATGTCTATCATGGGTTGATTGCTGAGAGATGTGGAGGAAGACATGTTCTTGAGCCATTGGGATTAACTTTTCAATCCAGTATGATGCAATCTTGTCCTTCACACCAGTCTCCATCTGAATTGATCCAACATTACTTTGAACACCTGTACAAGCTGCTTTGAGTTGGTGCTTAATAACATCAAGTGTTTTTCACATGTGTGAGGATTTCCAGGCTGTCATCTGTGTCAGAACTCATGATGTCAAAATGAATTGTTGAGCCAAACAGTTCTTTACCTTGAATAATGCACTATATCCAATCTCTGATTCCTTGTATTCCTTGGAGCTACTGTCTAGGTCATATCAACAGTTATGACTTGAGCCTAGACCTCTACATGAGCAGGCCTCTGCTTGCTGTGGGTGATCTGCAGGGAGAGTATGCCCATACACCTGAAACATGATTTCTTGCTCAAGTTTGCAGTCATATGCCATCTTCCATTGTCCACTGGAGAAACCTTCATTAGTTTTGTAGAGTATGATATTAGTTAGTAATAAGTCTTTTGATAATGCCTTGAATTGCTCTAGGGATGATGCATAAGGTGATGTAGAACAGAATCTAATGAAATATTCTTGAGATAAGTGTTGATGTGGAAGTGATGCATTCACAGTATAGATGTTAATGTGGGGGTTGTATTGTTTTGAGTAGTTTCCTGAGACATTGTCACACCATGGTAGTATTTGAAGTGAAAAACAGGGCTGTCCATTTGTTAAAGTGCATGTAGGATTGACTTGATGGCCCAGTCCAGGAAAGTGGGTATGTTTCTTGTCATTGTCTGTATAGTGATGTTGTCCAAGTCAGATCAAGTGATTCAATAACAACTTGAGTGGTGAGACATTTACCACTGAATTCAAAGACATAGCCTGCACTCTGGAGCTCAGTAAAGTTGTACCTCAGGTTGATAGCAGGTTGACAGAAAAACTTGAATTTTCCAGTGGCAAGTTGATTGCCATACAGAGATGCTTTTCATGTCTGGAATCAATGACCAATGGTATCAGTGAAACAGATGGTGTAATTCACTGTTGGCTCACCCTTTGCATCATATTCTACCTTGTAAAACTCAACATGTTCTTCCTTTTGGTATGTGACCCATTGCATTGGCACAATAAATTGTCCATCATGTAGTTGTGCTACTTTCTTGATATAGAATTGATGATGATTGGAAACCTTCCAGTTTGTCTACATTGGAGACAATTCATCAAGGTCCACTTCATTGAGCCATTTCTTCACCTGCCATGGCTCAGAGACAACATCTGAAATGTCTGGGTATACATGAAGGTCTTCTTGTACCATGGGATTGGCCCAATCCTGATTATTTTTTTCATAAGTATAGGCTTCTACTTGCTCTGAATATTATGAATGTTGACTTACAAGTGCCAACAGATCAACAGGATGATTCATGTAAAACAGATTTCCAAGACTGGATGTATGTGGCTTTGGCTGTACCCCAACTGACTTCACAAGCCTTAATTGAAGCTTCTGAAGTGCTGAGAAAGTTGGAACATTTGGTACTCCACACTCATGCATGACCCATATAGATGTTTTGAGGTGGTCATCAGACAGCCTCAGATGAGGTAAATTATCAATGAGATCAAGCATAAACATCTAAAAGTCACTGGTGAGCTCCATGTTCATGCATTTACAGTAAGATTCTGACTGTTTTTGACCCATGGGGTGCCTGTCTTTCATCCTGGGGAATGGTGTCCTCTGACCCAATGCTTTCACTTCCATCTGTTTCTTCAGGAATACCTATGCAGATATATGTCATTGTCATCATGAATGCCATATCATTTCTTCTGGGTGTACTTACTGAGTGCATCCAACATCACATCAAGGTTAGTTGCTGTTTGGTTCTTATTCTCCTCCTCCAAAGTTCCAAACTTGTCCTTCAGCTGACTTTAGATGTGAATTGAATGAATATCTTGAAGATCCTGAAGGAAATCCTCCCATTCAGCACAATTGAGTGCTTCACCAGCTGAGAAGACCTGGTTGGAGTCAATCTCAAATGTCCTATGCACTTCTTCAGCAAAGCTGTGGTGGTGATCATAGTGCAAAGAACTTGCTCTTTGACCAAACCTGACAGGCTGTGAACACATGCAAGGCTCTGGTTGAGTACTGTCACCTGACCCCTTACAAGACAGACAGGGAATGAAGGCACTGATGAGGTTCTGGGGCAGCAACAGACTGCCTTGCCTTCATTTCTGGTATCATTAAAGATGTTACCATGAGCAATACATGTGCAAAATTTGAGCCAATTTGATGCAAGTTCAGCCATGAAAAATGTGTACAAAGAGGCAAGAATTATGACACATTTCCAAATTTAGCATGTGATCTTAAGATCTCAGCACTCCATCATCCATAGCACATTTATCTACTGTCTTCAATGTACAAATTTTGCAAGATTTTCAAACACCAGGGTGTTCTCTATTATATCATACAAGGTTCAGAGAGGTTCATAGCATAATACCTGCATAGTTGAAGCTTGAGTGTGGCCAACCAAACTTGGAGATCCAACAGAAGGGATGAACATAATTATAGCATTGAGGCCCACAATCATAGCTGATCTCCAAACTCTGGAATTACAGCCATCTGGGCATTGTGAGTAGAAGGATATTTTCTTTGAATTTATTTGAAGTGGGTATACTGTCAATCTGTGATCTCATATGTTTTGTGCCTGATTTTGGAAAATAACATATCCATGATCTTGCAGCATCAGATAAGACAGTAAATGTTCAGCAGGTATAAGTATACTTACTGTACTATCAAAGGCTTTGATCCCAAGCTCTAGTTTAACAAGTTAAACAGTGCAAATCATACCATATTACATTCTATTCAATTCCTCACTAGTTCTCAATACTCCAACCCAATTCAATCTTTTTTCACAATGTCCAACCTTGTCACTCACACATGTTGATGCAATGGGAGAAGGAACAATGGATTCAAGCTGCACTGGATGATCTTCATGCCTCTGGTTTGAATGACCAAGGTTACCCCAATCTGTCAATCTGAGAAGCAGCTCAGTGCTATGACATTCCTCATCAGACACTCACTGCATGCTACAAAGAGTGACAATCAAAACAAGAATTTCATTCCCACTAACAATGCCTGTCACCTGTCCATGAGCAAGTTCTCAAGGAGTGGGTCAAGTCTCTTGGACATCATGGAGTTCCAGTTTCCCCAAGTTCCCTCACACAATATGCATCCATTATTTCTGGCACTTCTATTAATGAAAAGTGGACCCAAAACTTCTGCAAAAGGCACCCTGATCTGAAGGCAAGTTGGACTACAAGCCTTGGGTCCTGCTGAGTGAAGGCCTTGAACCAAACTCAAGCCACAGGCTTCTTTCAACTTTTGAAGGATGTTATAGGTGAGTTTGGTATTCTACCAAGCAATATATATATATACAACATGGATGAGAAGGGGGTTCAGCTAGGGGTTGGAAAGCAAACTCTTGCATTGGTGGACTGAGATCAGTGAACTATCCATCAGATTGCAAATGGAGATCACAAACCTGTGACAATCATTGAGGCCATATCTGCTGATGGCTATTCTCTTCAGCTTTCAGTTATCTTCAAGGGGAAATGTCATAACTTAGAATGGGGGAGAGATGATACATGTCATATGAAGTAAGTTATATATTCTCAAACCATCAAACTGTGGACTCTTTTTTTTTTTTTTTTTTAAATCCAAGTTTATTGCCACAAGTACTACCTATGACAAAAGGGCATGCAATAGCAGTCCCAAGGTGGATTATGAAACAAAAAGAAAAGAAAAGATAACAAAACAGAACAAAAAAGACAGGTGCCCCAAGCAACAGGAATGAAAATGAGAAAGGTTATAGTTCAAGTCCCAGAAGTGAGAAAGAGAGAGGAAAGCATATGATGATGTAGAGAAGTCCCAACCCATACTTCTAGCCCCTTGTGGCCTTCTTGGTCAGCTCTGCATCACATTGGTAGCAACCATGAATCCATTTGTGATCAAAACAGTGACACCAGTAAGGGTACCAGCAGTCATTAGAAGCATGGGTGCCATGACAGTTGATACAGCATGAGGAGTGGGGGCAGGGTGAGTCTGCTGGAGTGGAGGGGATGGGGGGAGTCACTTTGGGGTTGCCTTTGCAACACCCAGCCATGGAGCAGTGTGAGGCTTCAGAGTGAGGTCCCACACAGAGAGGACACCTAGGCATGGAAGCCTTGCAGGCATCAGAAGGATGGCCCCAGTGCCAGCAACACTAACACTGGGGTGTGCTAGTGTGCATGCAAGTGCCCTTGATGAGACAGGACATGCCATTGATCATGATGCACCTATTGATGAGGGAGGAGGCAAGTGTGCCTTGCTGTGAGTCAGTTAGGTTGATCCACACAGTAGTGGAGTCAGCCTTGGGAGAATTGCAAATGACACACATATGATGCACACCAGAAAGGGGAAAGAAGGGAGAGGCAGAAACCTCTGTCTTGACTTGATCTGCAATTAAGGTGAAGCCATTGGATGAGAAGAATGGGACATCAATGATCTTGATGAAAGAACACAAAACAGGGAGTGTGATATCAGCACTTTTGAGTGCTGAGGGGAGTGAGGTCTTGAGGGTATCAATATCAACCTGGGAAGGGACACTGCCTGTAGAGAAAGCAATGATGCCTGAGTGGAAGTGGCCAGAGTCAACATTGAGTGCTGATTTGGCCCAGGAGAGCACTTGGTTGAAGTGCACAGTGAGGGATTGAAAGGAGATGCAAGCACTAGCAAGATCACCAGCACTTGCATTGAGGAAAAATTGGCACCAAGTGGGGCCACAAGTAGCATAATATGGCTTATGCTTAGCTGAGGAGGGGAGAGGCACTGGATGGGGTGCTTGTTTAGATTCATGTGAGGGAGGGGTGACCCTGTCATGTGGAGGGGGGACATGTGAGAGAGGCTTGGGCCTGTCATGTGGTGGTTGTGATGTCACATCACTCTTGGTGGAGGGTGGTGCAGGAGGGTTAGGGGTAGGTGCTTTGTCAGCATCCACCATTGCTGAGTCAGCCATTCCATGGGATGGCTCATAGTGAGCATGTGTTTGCTGTGCATGGAATAATAGGGCAGTACCAGATTAACTTCTGGTTCATCCCCTCTTTGGCAAAGTGGTCAGTACACCATCAAGCTCACCGTCTCACTACATCGCTGTGCATATGCAATAACAAGCACCTTCCTTTTTGCACATCACTTGGCTATGTTTGGAAGCACTATACCAATAAATGTCTTTCCAAATGGAATGAATCCATGTCCTCTCCAAATTATTGTGGCCACCATTGGCTGACGTTACATTCCATGGATATGACACCAATCAAACCGACATATGCCAACAGTGGCTCATGGTTGAAATATTCCATGGGTGCCGACGTCAATCTTTGTGCGCACTTCACCCATTGTGTCACTAATCATGCACCTATTGGTGCCTTCAGAGAACGCTTCTTTCCTGGGTGCCATATTAACACCTGCACATGCGACAGCGAAACACTTGAAACATGTGAGCATATACTCAATGATTGTCCAAAATACCATTGTCCTTATGGAGACTGGAACAATATGTTCTGGCTTCAAAACTTCCTCTCTGACAATCTGATGGCATTTGCCTTTGCCAACCAAATCCCTCAAGGGCCAGTCACCCTTGAACAATATAACACGTGCTGCCTCTCAAGACAAGAGCAGCTTCACCTTCATGGAGCTCCAGATGTACACTGAGGACCTCTCTTCTTTTTACTTCTTGTACCATACATAGGTAGCTTGCCTCATAGCTAGCTCCACCATATCCTCATCTCTTTGTTTTCGTTTTCTCTGTCTCTTTTCTTTTTCTTTAGTTTCGGTCTTGGGACTGCTACTGCATGCCCATTTGTATTAGCTAGTCTAGTGCAATAAAATTTGATTTTAAAAAAAAAAAAGAATAATAGGGCAGTAATAGTGCCTGGGGGAGGAGGAGTGGTCCAAGCAGAGGGGACACAGTTAGAAAATGCACCTCTGGCCTCAAGGAAACCTATGAGTTCACAGAGGGTGGCAAAAGTGTGTTGGTCACTGCTTGCTTTGACTTGTTCACAAGAGAGACCTTTAATTTCATCACAAATGGTGTCAAATGTCTTCATGATGGATATGAGCTCTTCTTCATCATCCTGGACCTTAGAGGGGGTGGGAGTAGATGGATGAGTGGGAGGAGCAGCTTTAGGAGTAGATTGCTCAGGCTGCTGAGGGGGAGAGACAGGAACATTGAGTTCCATGTCAGTAGAGGCTGGTTGCTGGTGAAGCCCAGCAGGTCAACTAGGGGTGGATGGAGTAGGAGAGGGGAGTTCATGAGTAGGGCCCATGAGAGGAGAGGAGGGTGTGGAAGGATTCCATGAACCTCAGTAAGGGGGTGGGTGCCACTGACCAGTGGGCACATTTGACAATGAGCTCAGAGCTGGCATTGTTTGTAGGGTCTCAGGGACCTCAGAGAGGTCAAGGGGTTGAAACTTGTTCTTTTGATGGCCCATGGTAGGCTAGAAACCAACACAAACAACTCAGTGAGAATTGATGGTGGTGGTTAGAGGGAAAGGAAGGTGTAAACTGTGGACTCTTGAACAATCAGCATATTTGTCTCTGAAAATGGGTGGACAGGCTCAGAGCTTGGCCTGAAATGGTTGACAGATGATTTTGAGCCTGCTAGTACCACCTGAAACCCTTCTGGTGGCTGGCAACTTCTGATACTTGATGGTCATAGCTCACACTGCACATATTCCTTTGTCACATTCTGTGAGGTGCATCACATTGCCCTGATCTGTCTTCCCTCCCATGTAACTCATTGTCTTCAACCATGTGATGTTGGTGTCTTTGGCCCACTTGCATCATCTTGGGGAGCCATTGTCAATGAAGCATCACACAACATTACCTGTATTGAGAAAACAAACTTTATATCATTATACTCTGAAGCATGCAATTGAGTATTCACACAAATAATGATCATGTCTGCATTTCAAAAGGCAGGAATATGGCCCATAGATTCATCTGTCATTGAGGACAAAGCTTTCAACCCAGCACTCAATACAACTTCAAAAGCTGCCCTTCCAATCCCAGTAACTCAACCTTCATTCCTTCATCCAGTCACAGAGGAATCCACACCCTCCAAAGGCACTCCTCACAATGCCTCCAATAGAGAAGACAAGTACTTGCTGCCATCACTTATAAAGCCAAAAGCTCAAAATGCAGACTATAAACTAAAGGCTCAGAAGCTGTTCAGTTTGGTGGAGAAAGCTTATGAACAGATCAAACAGGATTACACATTGAAGAAGTTGATGGAGGACAAGAATGAGTGTATTCACCAGCAATTGTATGCAAAAAAAACTTGACCAGGATGTGAAATGGTTGAGGGTGGGGCACAGCATATGATGCACAAAGACATGATCTTTTTTTAAATCCTAGTTTATTGCACTAGATTACTCTAATACAAATGGGTGCACAATAGCAGTCTCAAGACTGAAACACAAAAGAAAAAGAAAAGAGAAGAGAAGATAAATGGAAAAGAAAAGAGGAAGAGGGGAACAATGGAGCTAGCTATGAGGCAAGCACCTATTACAGAGAACAAGTAAACCCACTAATGGACATCTGGATTGCTGTGTAATTGAAGTTGCTCTTGTCTGGAGAGGTGTCATGTATTGAAATCATTCAAGGTAACTGGACCTTGAATGAGTTGGTTGGCAAAAGAAAAAGCCACCAGGTTGTCACTGAGGAAGTTGATTAACCAGAACATATTATTCCAGTCACCAAATGGTCAATTGTATAAGGGGCAATCATGGATGACATGATCATGCATTTCTAGCTCTGCACTGCTAGGACATGATGTTATATAGTGCCCAGGGAAGAAGTGCTGTCAGAAGGTGCCTATGGGCATGTGATTTGTAATGCATCTTGTAAAGTGTGCACACAAGTTGAGATCTCCTCCCAGAGATGACGCAAGGTATGATCCACCATTAGCATATTTAAGCTGAACAGGATTGTGGTTGGTCAAATTGAGTGGGAGCCAGTTATGACCCCAGTATGATGGGTTTTGCATAAGATTGTTCCACCAATTGAGACATGTATCAGTGTAATGCTTGCAGTAATACCCAAGGGAGGTATGGTATGGTGTGTGATGGTTGTTAGGGATGCAAAGGGAGGTAGCAAGGTGGTGAGCTTGTTGATGAATAGACCACTTAGCAGATGATGGTATGTACCAGAAATGTATCTGGTTTAGCAAAGATTTGGCAAGCCAATTCCTGACAGTAGAGGTGATGTGAATGGCATCCAGATGAGTGCTATGAGGGCTGTAATTAAATAAATGTTCAGCAGAAGAAATGGAGTCTGTAAAAAAGGCAATCATAGAACAATCATGAGAAGAGGCTATGTTAATGGAAGAAAAGAGACTGAGACATAGAGCATATGATTCAGTATCTGAAGAAAGAACTTCACTGCAAGGGAGAAGGGAGGAAGAGAGAATGTCTTTGTCAGATGAACCAAAAACTAAATAAGATGATAAAGCAGACAGAGAAGAAGATTTTGGAACAGAAGCATCCATAGCTACAGCAATAGAAATGGGTGAGGAAAAGGCTTTATTGCAGGCCATGGAAGCCAATTGGATATGGTGTAGGCAAGCTTGATCATCCATGGGGGTGGGGAGTTTATAAAAGTGGATCTGATTTTGGTGTGTATCCAGAATGTGTGATCCAGGTTTGGTGACCAGGTCCAACAAGGAGAATTGGTCAGAGATGAGTTGGGCATCTGACACATAGTCAAGCACCATGGAGCAGGTTTTAGAATCACATGCCTGTAAAGTATCAACATCTCTCATAAGGAGTTTGAGGCCATGATTCTCAGGGAGGGTGTGGTAATGGGAGGAGCATCATTTGGTGAGTTTAAAGAGGTGTAGTTGGATGGGGATAAGGCCAGCAATGGCTTCAACTCTACCTGAGAGTGTAGTACAGAAGGCTCCAGTGATCCAGAGGGCTGGCCCTCTCTGTGTTTTCTGGAATGATTTGAGGAGTCCATGGAAATGACCATTGCAGTTGTACCAGAGGTGGAATCCATATATGGCAATTGGGACAACACATGATCAATAAAGTAGTCTCTTGTTCTTAGGAGAGAGGCCATAGATAGAGTTGCCAAGCATTCACATACACTTGATAGTAGAGGGTGCTTTGGTGGAGTAGAATTTAGCATGTTCCTTGAATGTGAGACTGCAATCAAGCTAGAAACCAAGGTAGCAGGGGTATGGCTTTGGATGTATGGATATGGGGACACCACCATTGGGGTAGATGTGAACAGGAGGGTTTGGCTCATGGGATGGTTGGTTAGAGAAATGGAAGGCCTTGGTCTTGTCATGTTCAAGAGCAAGGCCCATGGAAGTAATGAAGCCTTTGACTTCATGATACAGTTGACCAAGCTTAAAAGCATTGGTGTAGAAGGATTCTGACTGTACAATGATGAGTCCATCATCAACAAAAGAAACTAGTTTACATTGAAAAGAGTTTGAAAACTTGAAGAGCAAAGAGGAAAGATAAAGCAAAGTAAGGGTAGGAGAAAGTGCCAATCCTTGTCCAACACCTACAGACATGGAAAAGGAAGGGGAGGAGTCATTGTTATAAATATAAGTGGTAGATCATTCAGAGAGGTATTGTGAGAAAAATTTTATTACACAAGAGGGGAAACCATGTCTTTGTAGAATGGAGCTGAGAAGAGAATGATTAATCAAGGAAAAGAACTGGGCAACATTGAATGCAAGGACACTCATTTTGAGGTTTTTCTTCCAGCCATCTCAGATAAGGTGAGTAATATATACCCCAGCATCTTCAGTGGAGCAATGAATGAGGCCTCCAAATTGAAGGGGGTGGATGAGATCAAAGGAGGCTGATTTGAACTGAAGGCATTTGGAGATCATTTTTTTGATCAATTTTCCAAGAGTGTTGAGAAGAATGATTGGTTGAAACATTTTTGGGGTAGTATAGTGTGGTTTGTTGGGTTTAGGAATAATGACTGATGTAGATTGTTTAAAGTATGACAGCCAGAAAGAAAGTTCAACACATTTGGATGCAAAAAGGGTAAAGCTACCTCCTATGATGTCATAAGACATCATGTGTTTGATATGAGACCATGTAAGGTGATCTGGACCTGGAGCCAATGAATTGGTGCATAGTTTAAGGGGTCAGCCATATGGTCGAGGGGTTTGGATGTAGGCTTAATTCCTGCCAGACCTTTC
>JAEUWS010000972.1:0-13011 GCA_018524945.1 Podaxis sp. C-F-92630
AATCTATGACATACAACTGCTGATTCCAATGGTAGTTCTGTAGATCATTTCTGGAGCTTCTGTGAATATCAAGTTCATTTCCATTGTGGAAATGGGGAAGTCATGTCATCACTACAAGTTGTTACCCTGTTTTCTAGGATAAACCTGCTTGTGCCTTCTGTATTCTGTATTAATTAGAACTTTAATTTCTAGGGTGGGTTTCATCCAGGACTGCAGACACCTGTTTTCTGTTAAATAGAGGAATTGACACTAGCCAACTTCCTCACTACTCTGCTGATTTTCTTATCAAGCCAAATGTCAACCATGTCTGCCAATCCTCTAGCTGCTGACACCCTCAAGACTTTGTCCACCAAGGACCTAGAAGCTCTTCTTGTGAGGAAAATTGCCAAAGAGAAGGAAGAGGAGGAGTGTCACATGAAGGAGGCAGAAGAGAAGAAATGAAAGAAGGAAGCCAAATGAGCCAAGAAGGAAGCCAAACACCAAGCTTGCAAGGAAGTGGAACAGAAGAAGAAGGCAGAGGCTGAACACCTGGCTCGTGAGGAAGCAGATCATAGAGCTAAGGAGGAGGAAGAGAGACAGAAGAAAGAGGAAGAAGATCACTGAGCCCATGAAGAGGCCAAAAGGGAAGAAGAGTAATGTCAGGCTTGCAAACAGTGGGAATGGGCTCAATGTGAATGTGAGGAGGATGCTCACAGGTGGGACAAGGTGGAAGCTCATCTATGGGCACAAGGTAAGTAACTGATCACCCCTTGTTACCTCACTACTGACTTCTGTGACTTGTCAGGAGCCATTTCCCTTCCTGTGGCCATGCAGGCCACTGCTAACTCAGGTAGGTGTTTTGCCACCTCCCTGAAAATGTTTGGTAGGAACTGATTTCCTGCCAAACATCTTCTATGTTATATGTTATTCTGACTATCATTATTAGGGCCTCCTCTTGCAATCCTGACCCCTTCTACTCTGCAAGTGGGACCTTCCAACAGGTCCTCTGCTCCTCAGAGTAAGTTCTTCTTGGACTTCTGTAGTCTTGTGCTGAGCCTCTTCATTTCCAGCCCCCAAACCCAAGAAGAAGCATAGGCATCTTCAAGCTCCTAGGTTAGGGGAACCAGTTTGTGAGGAGACATCATCAGGGGACTTCTATGTCCCCTCAGATTCTCCAATTCTTACACCATTGCCTCACCCTCAAAAGAAATGGGCTCATGAGGTTTTGTCTTTACATCCTGTTAAAGCCATTAAGACTGCTACTAGTCAAGATGCTGCCTCTTGCTTTTGTGAGGAAGGGTCTTCTAAGGACAAAGGCAAAGGTAAAGAGACCACCCCTAAGACTGGTAAGTCTTTTTGTTGTTTGCCCTAACTCTTCTGTTAATCATCTGGATTCTTTTTCATAGCACTGCATACCAATGAAGAGTTGGTATGCAAACACAGCATCATAACTTCTTACTGGTGGCTTTGACCTGCTGGTAAGTTCTTTGCTCTCCCTCACATCGAGGAAATGGTACATATTTCTCACTAGGATCCCCAGTATATGTCAGCTAACCTTTACTCATTTCTAGGGACCCATCTGGGATGAAAACCCTAAGTGCCCCAACTGCATTTGCAGTTGGGTTCCCTGTATGCACAAGGTTATTGCATGTGATGACAAGGACAAGGACAAGGACCCAGCTGGCAAGATCTCACATCCCTTGGAGGCATCTCTTAAGAAGGTGCCTTGCCAGACTTGCCATGACAAGAACCAGCTGCATTGCAGTCATGCAAAGCCCCCAGCCCTTGTTCAAAACCTCACAGAGATGTTGCATGTGGGCACCATCTCTAGCAAGCACTGTAAGTTCTCTTTCTTAGGCTACTGTACTGGTTCCTGACTCTTAATTTCTAGACCTCCATAACTGCCTATGGGGCTTGAGCATCACATGGACACAAGTCCAAGCACTCAAGCTCCAACATCAGGTAGCCATGACCAGCTACCAGGCACTACTCTCTGAGTTTGCACTGGATCTGGTCATGGCTGAGAAATACCATGCCCACAATCCCAACTATTGGGTTGAAGCTGGGTTGGCGGAGGACCAGGAGCAGGCAGACCAATTATTCCAATTGGCTTGTGACTGTCTCAAGAATCTGGACATTGACATGTCTGCCCCTGAAATTGCCACCTGTCTGTTCCAAGTGCAGGGCAGACTGGAGGAATATGTTTATGTGGCATTGGGAGCTCCACCTGCTATTTGGCCTGAACTCCCTCCTGCCCCTTCCTAGTTGGACCATTGCCAGATTTTATGTGCAAGATCCAGTATGTCTCCTCTTCCTGAGGAGTCATCTCATGAGGAAGAATCCCTGGCACCTCCTGCAGGTGAAGATACTGCAATGTCTGAAGCTCATGAGGACCAGTCAGTCCAACCTCTGTCAAGCCCAAAAGAGGCAACTCCTCCTGCCCAGGCTATTTCTCCTGTTTGTCTGCCCTCCACTCCCAGATCTCCTGACTTGGCATCTGAGGAGTCATCTGAGGAGGAGCCATTGGCTGGCAAGTAGGGTGGGGTTTCTTGGACTTCCTCATGTGAATTTTTCTTTTCTGGACATTTGAATTATTGAATTTGTATTGGAATCCTCACATGATCATAAGTCTAGACTCCTGTCCATATTACTAAGTGAGAGACTCCACTCCAATGAAAAATCCTTTGTGATAGGGTTTCTCATGATGATATGAATCTGACTTCATTAATGATAGTCATCTTTTACTGATCCATTGGAAACTCTCACTACTGTAATTAGGTATCTTCCTTAATTAGGATCTGGTTTTGGTCATGCCAAAAAAAATCCACTCATGTCTCTGAATGTGGTTTACTGAGTTGTTGAACTCCTTATCTCTCCCCCCCACTAAATAGATGATGTCCTTGTCTTCTTAGCTAGGCTGCAGAGTGACTTCCATTACTGTGATTATGTGTCAATCTGTTCTGACTCATTGATTAATACTTTGCATATGGTATCATTCAACTGTGTCTGTATACAGATATGCCAATCTTTCGACACTACTGATGCATTCACTGTGGAGACACTCCACACATCACCTGCTGAGTTATCTCTATTCAGTCTTTCATTTGGGAGCTGAGTAGTTCATTTCTCAGTTGCCACAAATAACTACTGTAGGTTAGGTAGCTCAGTAATAGGCTTTTTGGCCTCTGGAACTAGTCTATAAAGAAGTGGATATTAAATATATTGCTGACTCAGTCTTAGTCAGGCTTAGTCATGCTGACTAAAGGGGTTGTCCTGCCCTCAGAATGCCCCATGTCGATGCCCCGAGAAGGCTCTTAGAGTAGGTTTATGATGTAATTAGGTTGAATAGACAAGTTGGCATGCCTTGGGTATTCTTTAAATAAGTTTATTAAGTAAATGCTAAACAAGTGGTCCCACTACATAGAGATGTCAATTAGTGGACACCACCTTTCATGCCTCCTGCCAAAAGTGATATTACAGGACCAAACAACACCTAAAGCCTAATATGTCAGGGAGAGGTGACACTTGAACTGACACTTGACACCGGGGGTTATATTACTATTGATCAGTGACTTCGGAGGCTTCTACATCACATTTCAGTGTGATACATCAGTGACTACCACTGATTAGTGATTTCTGGGGCTTCTGCATCCCAAGGCTTATACTACCATTGGCCAGTGACTTCGGAGGCTTCTACATCACATTTCAGTGTGATACATCAGTGACTACCACTGATTAGTGATTTCTGGGGCTTCTGCATCCCAAGGCTTATACTACCATTGGCCAGTGACTCCGGAGGCTTCTACATCACATTTCGGGGTGATACATCAGTGACTACTACTGATTAGTGATTTCTGGGGCTTCTGCATCCCAGGGCTTATACTACCATTGGCCAGTGACTCTGGAGGCTTCTAGATCACATTTCAGTGTGATACATCAGCAATTGCCACTGATTAGTGATTACTGGGGCTTCTACATCACATTTCAGTGTGATACACCAGTCATTCACTCTGACCAGTGTTCCACTGATCCAATACTGAAGCCTATACATCATACTACTGTGATACATTAGTGATTTGACTCTGCTATTGTGAGTTGGGCCTATCACTGATAATGTTGCTTGACTAATGTTGCAAATAGTGTGAATCTATTGAGCTTGACTGTGAACTCACTGTAGTTCATTAAAGGCTATATCTTTGACTGAGGGTGAGTGAAACTCATATAGCTTATTGTTGTGGGCTTCTGAGCTGATGATGGTATCTAGGGAATACTGCTGGATTGTAGTGAATTGGTATTTGGTGAAATTACCATATCTCAGTTCTAACCAAAATGTAAGTCAGCTATTTTGCTGTCTTTCAACAGTGATTCTAATTACTAACTAAATAACCTAGGGATGCTCCTTTACCACCAACAACACCTGAACAGATATGTCAGTCAACCTGGTCAGCTGATTGGTTGCAGCATTTAGAAATGACAGATCCTGATGAACAAAGAAACTGTAATCATCCACCACCTGCTGTCCCAAATCAACCCAATTTTGGAGTATTGTTGCCAGACAATCATTCTGAATCTGTGGTTCCACCACCTGTACATGGACAAAGAGAACATGCAATGTCTATGTTACAAGCAGCATTGAATATTAATGTGGAAGCAAATACTGGAGGGCCTATTGCAGGTCCTTCAAACATAGTTGGGATAGGATCATCTATACACAGAGCACCTCTCTTGGGTACTGGCACTAGAACCACTCTCAGTGGCAATGCATTACCTGCTCTAAGCATACCTGAGACAAATTTACCAAGAGGCTGGGATAGGGCTTTAGATAATCCTATTTCCAGAGTCATGTCATCTGCTCTTGGACAGCCATTGCAGCCACCAAATAGAGTAGGATTAGTGCCAGAGGGACAGGGGGTTAGGGAAAGAGAAAGAGAACAGCAGACACAGGTTGAACAAGAGCTTATAGAAAGAAGAAGACTGAGAGAAAGGGAAAGAGAGCAGCAACAAGCTTTGCTTGAACAGGAACTTGGAGAAAGAAGACTTAGAGAGAGGGAACGAGAGCAACAACAAGCTCTGCTTGAACAGGAACTTGAGGAAAGGAGGAGACTTAGGGAAAGAGAAAGGGAGCAACAACAAGCTTTGCTTGAACAGGCTCTTGAGGAAAGAAGACTTACACAGGAGCAAAGAAGGGAGAGGGAACAGAATACACAAGTACCATTGCAAGAAGCAATAGTACAACAGAGGGAAATTGCAAATGTTCCAGAACAGAATTTTCAGAGGGTGTTGCAAGAGTGGAGAAATGAACAGGATGAACTGGAACAGGAAGATGGTCTTGATTTGCAGAATGAGGATGATGGCCTTGGACAAGAAGCTCAGAGAAATTTACAACAGTTTCAAGTTCAAGAGCAGGGAAATATTCCTGAGGAACAAATTTATGCACCTGAGGTTGATAGACAAATCCTTGCAATGTTAAATGAAAATTTTCATTTTGATCAAGATGAAATCCCTGCCCCTATTCAGGTTCATGTCCCCAAAGGTTGTCTTCCTTACCAGGAGCCTCCTGACATACATACACTGGGTTCTATGACCATCCAATGTCCAGATTGCAGAGCTTTACATTTTGACTCTGAAAAGCTGATTGGAGAATCAAGAGTGGGTCGGCCCAAATTTGGTGTTTGTTGTCTTCAAGGACAAGTCCAGTTGCCTCCATATTGTGAACTACAATCTGTTCTAAAAGATCTCATGTGTGGTGTCCATGAAAAATCTGCATCATTCAGAGCAAATATCAGAAACTATAATGCTGCCTTTGCATTCACATCACTTGGGACTAAAATTGATGAATCAATTACACGAGCCTCAGGTCCATACTGTTTTAAGATCAATGGTGAACTTCACCATCTCTCAGGTTCTCTGTTACCCTCTGAAGGTGAAACTCCAATGTATGCTCAGATCTACTTCTATGATTCTGAGCAACAGCTAGACATTTGGCAACAACATAATCAAAACTTTTGTGATCGTGCTGTTATGTCACTGCTTCAAGATATGCTGAACCAAAGACATCCATACATTGGATTATACAAGCAAGCCTGTGAGATTATGCAGATTAGATTCCAAGATCAACAACAGACATTATTTGTCAAGCTACATGTTGACAGATCAATGGATCAGAGGAGATATAATATGCCAACAAATAGTGAAATAGCTGTTGTTGTCCCAGGTAGTGGATCTGAAGAGCACTCTAATCATAGAGACATTATACTACACTTGAGTGGTGGTGGACTTGAGAGGATTAGTCATCTACATCCTGCATATTCTTCCTTGCACTATGTGCTACTCTTTCCATATGGTGAAAATGGCTGGCATACTGAAATCAAGTCAATCCCTGGGCCCAGAGGCAATGTTAGGTCTGAGTATGTGACACAAAGGTGCTACTATGCATATCACTTTCATGTCTGATCTGGCCCTCAGCCTCCACTGTTCTGGGGTGGAAAATTGTTCCAACAGTATGTTGTTGATGCTTGGGCTTCAAATGAGCAAAGTACTCTCAACTGGATCCAATATAATCAGAAGCAAATCAGAGCTGATGTTTATCAAGGTCTTAGAGATGTTGCTATTGGTGACAGAGATGAAAACCTTGCTCTTGCACACCATGGCCAGAGAGTAATCTTGCCTTCAACACATATTGGAAGTGACCATCATATGAATCAGTTATTCCAGGACTCTATGGCTATCTGTAGAGCATTCAGAAAGCCAGACATTTTTTTGACTATGACTGCCAATCCAAACTGGCCTGAAGTCCAAGAGTGTTTATTCCAAGACTTGAGTGAACACCAAAGGAGACAGGCTCCAACAGACAGACCTGATATTGTAGCCAGGGTTTTTGAACAGAAGAAGAAATCACTTCTAAAAGAAATCCAAGGTGGTCTCTTTGGAAAAGCAGTTGCAATGGTCCACACCATAGAGTTTCAGAAGAGAGGACTACCCCACATGCATTTGTTAATATTCCTAGACATTCCTGACAAGATCAGGGATGCTCTACATGTTGACTCTATAGTATCTGCTACACTTCCAAATCCAGATACTCAGCCTATATTGTACAATGTGGTTACTACCATGATGCTACATGGTCCCTGTGGAAATGGTCATCCTAATGCCAAATGTATGGTAAATGGGAAGTGCAGCAAGAAATATCCCAAGGAGTTCAATCCTGCCACAATGTATGGAGAGAATGGCTATCCTACCTATGCAAGACCAGATAACGGTCAAACCTTTGTCAAAGGTGGATTTACATATAACAACCAGTGGGTTGTCCCTCACAATCCATATCTCAGTGCAAAGTATCAGTGCCATATCAATGTAGAAATCTGTGCTTCTGTTGAGGCTGTTAAATACATCCACAAATACATTTACAAAGGTCATGACAGAGCTACTCTGGAAATCTCTGCAGGTCCAGATCAGCAACGAGATGAGATCAAAGAATATCTTGATGCTCGATATGTCTTTCCAATTGAAGCATGTTGGCATATTTTTGAATTCTCCATGCATGCTGAGTCACCAACTGTTTATCACTTGCCAGTGCACTTGCCTGATGGCCAGTTGATCTATTACAATGAAGAGGAGACTGTAGAACAAGTCCTTGCTAGACCAAACATCAACAAAACTCTTCTTACAGCTTGGTTTGAGGCTAATCAGAACCATCCTGAAGCATGTAATATATTGTATCAGGACTTTCCAAGAGCTTGGGTGTATGATGGTAAAACAACAAAGAGGTGGAATCCAAGAAAGAAAGGTCCTCCTGCAATTGGAAGAATGTATTTTGCATCTCCAGCCCAGGATGAAAGGTTCTATCTCAGACTACTGTTGACAACTGTTCCAGGTGCAACTTCATTTGAGCACTTGCATACTTTTGATGAAACTGTCTATCCTACATTTAAGGAAGCATGTTTAGCAAGGGGTCTTCTAGAAGATGATAGAGAGTGGGTCCTATGTTTGCAAGAAGCAAAGGATATGCAAACTGGATCTGCTTTGTGATCATTATTTGCAGTCATCTTACAAACCTGTAATCCATCTTCACCAGAGATGCTCTGGAATCAGTTCAGACACTCCATCTGTGATGATCTTGAGAGAAAATTAGGGCATCTTCCACACTACCAAGGTCAGAGGTTTACACTTGACCAAGTTTATGACTATGGCTTACATCTCCTCAACAAAATCCTGATGAACACTGGAAAGACTCTGAATGACTTCCCACCCATGCCTATACCACAAGGGCCTGGAGTTAATGAAGTCTGAGAGGATATTCCTGAAAACTTCATTCTTGCTGAACAACTCAACTACAATCATGCTGAACTAGAAGCTATGGTTGCAAGGAATCAGCAACAGTTCAATCAGGAGCAAGCTAATGTCTATAATGCTGCAATCAACTCTGTAGACAACAGTCTGGGAGAAATGCTTTTTATTCACAGTGCTGGTGGAGGTGGAAAAACTTTTGTGTGTAATACTCTTGCTGCTGCTATCAGATCAAAGGGACAAGTTGCATTGTGTGTTGCATCCTCTGGGATTGCTGCTCTGTTGCTTGAGGGAGGCAGGACTGCTCACTCCAGGTTTAAGATTCTTTTTTTTTTTTTTTTTTTTTTTTAAATCAAAATTTATTGCAATAGACTAGCTACTACAAAAGGGCGCGCGATAGCAGTCCCAAGACCGAAACTAAATAAGAGAAGAGAAAAACAAACCAAAACAAAACGAAGAGATGAGGAATGGTGGAGCTAGCTACGAGGCAAGCTACCTAAGTAAAGTACAGGAAGTGAAAAGAGAAAATGGTCCTCAGTGAACATCCGGGGCTCCATGAAGGCAGAGTCGCTCTTGTCTTGAGAGACGACGTGTATTGTACTGTTCAAGGGTGACTGGCCCTTGAGGAATTTGATTGGCAAAGGCAAAGGCGGTCGGGTTGTCCGTGAGGAAGTTTTGAAGCCAGAACATGTTGTTCCAGTCTCCGTATGGACGATGGTATTTGGGACAGTGGTGTAGGATGTGTTCACGTGTTTCCAGTGTCTCACCATCACACATGCACATATTGATATGACGCCCAGGGAAAAAGTGCTCCCTGAATGCACCTATGGGTGCATGATTAGTTATGCATTGGGTGAAGCGCACGCACAAATTGACATCAGCACCCATGGAGTATTTCAACCATGAGCCACCATTGGCATATGTCGGTTTGATGGGGGCCAGATCCGTGGAGTGTAAGGAAAGCCAATTGCGGCCTCGGTAGTTGGGGGAATCCATGGATTTGTTCCACTTGGATAGGCACTTGTCAGTGTAATGCTTTTTGACATAGCCGAGGGATGTGCGATATGGTAGACACTTGTTGTTGCAAATGCATAGCGATGTTGCAAGACGGTGAGCTTGGTGGTGAACAGACCACTTTGCCGAGGAGGGAATGTACCAGAAGTTGATCTGGTTGAGAGGAGAGGAGGAGAGCCAGTCATGAATGAGGGGAGCCAGTCTGATAGAGTCCGGGTGAGTGCTATGAGGGCCATACAAGAAAAGCCTTTCGGCTGAGGCAATTGAGTCTGTAAAAACTACAATACGATTACATTTCATGGAGGAAGCAAAAGAAATGGAAGAAAACAGGCCGAGACAGAGAGCATATGATTCAGCGTCTGAAGAGAGAACTTCCCCACAAGGGAGAGTGCGAGAAGAAAGAATGTCAGTATCAGAAGAATTGAAAACTAAATAGGAAGAAAAAGCAGAGAGAGAAGGAGAAGAAGGGACAGAAGCATCTGTAGCTACAACCAGAGAAGAAGGGGAGGAGAAAGCTCGATCTCTAACTGTTGACGCAGATTCGAGATAACGGGCGCGAGTGGTGTCATCCACAGGAGTAGGGATCTTGTGGAATGAAATTTGATTCGGGAACAGATCAAGGATATGGTTCCCGGATTTTGTGACAGGATGAAGGAGATGAAAAGTGTCGGAGATAAGTTGAGCATCAGATACAAAATCCAATGCCATTGAGCATGTCTTTGACTCACAGAGAAGTTCTTTCTTCTGACACTGAATCTTATGCCCTCTGACTCAGCCCTTTTTCTTCCATCTCTATCACTTCTTCTCATAACTGTAACAAAATAGTTGTTTTTATGGACTCTATCACTTCAGCTGAAAGACTTTTCACTTATGGCCCCCACAGTGCACATCAAGACTCCATCCATATCATTCCCCTCATCATTGACTGGCTCTCATCTTCCCCTCTCAACCAGATTGATTTCTGGTTCATTCCCTCCTCCACCAAGTGGTCTGTTCATCACCAAGCTCACTGCCTCACTACCTCTATATGCATTCACAATAACAAGTGCATGCCCTTCCACACATCGCTTGGCTATGTATGCAAACATTACACCAACAAGTGTCTAAACAAGTGGAACAACCTCATGTCCTCACCTAATCATCACAGCCATAATTGGCTGCAACTCAACTCAACTGACACAACACCTGTCAAACCTATATATGCCAACAGTGGCTCATGGATGAAATACTCTATGGGCACTGACAACAACCTATGCATGTGCTTCACAAGATGCATTACCAATCACATGCCCATTGGTGCCTTTTGTCAGTGCTTCTTCCCAGGGCACTTCATCAATACTTGTACTTGCAATGGTGTCACCCTTGAGACACATGACCACATCCTCCATGAATGCCCCAAATATCATCACCTATATGGAGACTAGAACAATATGTTCTGGCTACAAAACTTCCTCAGTGATAACCCCTCGGCATTCACATTTGCCAACCAAATACCTCAAGGCCCAGTCACCCTTGAAGAATACAACATGCACCATCTCTCTAGACAAGAGTGGCTACACCTCCACAGAGCTCCCAATGTGCACTGACAGACTGTTTCTTCTCTTCTATTTCTCTATGTATTATATCTAGGTAGCTTGCCTTGTAACTAGCTCCACTATTCCCCTCCTCTTTTGTTTCCTTCTCACTTTGCTTTTCCTTTATCTTTTCTTTTAGTTTCAGCCTTGGGACTGCTAGTGTGCACCCATTTGTAGTAACTTAGTGTTTCTGCAATAAACTTGGATTAAAAAAAAAAAAAAAAGAACTCCCACTCAAAACCTATCTGCATTACTGCAAAATCCAAACCTTGGTGGAACAATGCATGCTCTGATGCCATACACCAATTTCACCAACACAAATCCAAGAACAACTGGAAAAATTTCAGATGCACCACACATCTTGCCAAGAGAAAATATTTTGATGACAAAATTCTTGAAATCTCACATGAAAAACATCAACCATGGGACCTTATGTCCTGGATAGGCAAACACTCCCTTCCTCCTACCAAAACTATCTTGTATCAAGGACAACCATGCAATGACTTGCCTTCATTATGGCATGCCCTTCATTCAACATACAACTCTGCTTCAAACTGTCCTACCCACCCTGAAGAGGTCCTTCCCCAACTCCCTTATCAACCTACCTGTTCCTTCTCCCCCTTTTCATCCCAAGAGCTTTGGGATGCTCTAAAACCATGTTCCAACTCTTCTACCCCAGGTCCAGATCATTTGTCATGGGCCCATATCAAACACCCAATGTCACATGAGAAGCTCCAAGACAACTTTGTCACCTTCACTTCAAAATGTATAGAATTGTCTTTCTGGCCAGATTATTTCAAAGCCTCTACTTCAGTCATCATCCCCAAACCAGGGAAGCCTCATTACACAACTCCAAAGATGTTTCAGCTGATCGTCCTGCTAAACACCCTTGGCAAATTAATCAAGAAAATGCTTTCCAAATGTATGCAGTTTGAAGCAGCAACTCACAATCTTGTCCACCCCCTCCAACTTGGCAGTCTCATCCATTGCTCTACTGAAGATGCCAGCATCTATTGTTATGGAACCACCAGTTCAACCTCTACCCCACCCCCCACCTGAAGTTATTGTCAATACCATCTTATGAGAATTAGGACTTCCCAGCAGCACCCGCGACTCCATTCCTACCCAGGCACTCAATGACATTCTTAATCAACAACCAGCTTTCCAAGCCTGAGCAGCCTACCAGAATGCTGCCTTTGCTAACAGAAGACTTCCTGGTCACACATCATATTTCTCCACCAACTGGCCCACACCTGGACCCATCCTCTACCCATCTGATCAAACCATGACTGACATAATCTGCATTGCCTGGGAGAACACTCCCTTCACACATGTCTTTGACTCAGCAGGGTGATATCAAGAAACTATTAATAACAACTTCGACATCTCATGGGCCCATGGATGGAAGATGTTACCATACGCAGGGGAACCACTCATATTCATTCACCCCTATATGTCCTACCCACCAGAGGTTGTTCCCATCATCATCAAGTACAAGGTCCAGCATGGACTCTACTTCCGAGATGCACTAGTCTACTGTTATGACCTGCAGTCTAGAGCACCACCTTCCATTCCCCCAGCACAAACGCAGCTACCACCACTCTATGCAGTCAACTCAAATGTTCCACCACTCAGCAATGCATCATCCACAGACCCAGCATTGACTGACAACAATACCTGCAGCAACCCTACAGCAGATGAGAACATCCCTATCAGTGAATCACTCCTGTACCCACAGCTGATCTATGTCATCACACCTGAATCATTGTTGTCATCATCATCGCCTTCTCCTCACTGCAGCTCGCTCAACGAATCAGACTCATCTGACTCCCCACTCATTGGGAACTTCACTATTCCCCATTTGACTTTGTTGCCACCATCTACAGACTCCTCAGACTCCTTGTGTATCCACTACAAAGATGATATGGACTTATAAAGGTACCTGACTCCCTACTCATCAATCAGACTCTTAGCAATAGCACCTGCCTTGTGGACTCTTCACTAGCTAGTTTCCTCTTTAGTACTACTCTCTATTTCTGTCTGATCTCTGTCTCCATAGTTAGTCTCTCTTCCTGACTCAGACTTCTCTTCTGATCCGCAGCCTCGTAGTTACTGGACCTTATTAAGTAAACCCTGCTATGTCATTGCCAAATTGCCT
>JAEUWS010000974.1:0-12972 GCA_018524945.1 Podaxis sp. C-F-92630
CTCCAGCTTCAATTCTAGGACTTTGTAGGGTCCTATGAACTTCAGACAGAGCTTTTGAGCTCTATCTTTCAGTAATGTGAGGTTCTGTGTGGAAAGGTAGACTAGGTCTCCATTCTCAATGTGAGGTTCTGGCCCTCACTTTTTATTGGCGTTGTGGGTTTGAAAGACCCACGATTCTATAATTGCATTGTGTGCTGCTGCTAAATTTAGCAGAGCTGCCTCTGCAAAGGTTTTTACCCCTTTGTGGGTGATTTCAGCATTACAGCCATCCCAGATCATGGGCGGCATGTATCCGTAATTCAACTCGAATGGGGCGTATTTCATAGTAGCCAAGATACTTGAGTTGATTGCGAATTTGGTTAGTGGTGCTTTGTCAACCCAATTAGTTTGGTCATATCATACCATTGCATGGAAGATCTGACTGATGTTGCGATTCATTCACTCAGTCTGACCATCTGTTTGAGGGTGAAAAGATGTTGACATTAGGAGCTTGGTGCCTAATATCTTGTGGAGTTCTCTCCACCAAGTAGATGTAAATTTTGAGTCTCGATCGCTCACAATCGAGCTTGGTAGCCCATGTAAACATATGATATCTCGTACATAGATCCATGACAGCTCTGATGCTGTCATTTTAGTGTGCACTGGTATTAAGTGCACCATGCTTGTCATTTGACACATAACTACCCAGAGATACTTAAAGCCTTTGGATTCTGGGAATGGACTGATGAAGTCCATTCCAATTGAGTCCCAGGGTTTGGTAGGAATCAGTAGGGAGTGTAGTTCTCCACTGGGTTTCGCATTCGATGTCTTGGTTCGAGCACACATTTCACAAGTTCTGCAGAACTTGCGACAATCCTTGACCAACAAAGGCCACCAGTACCATCTATGGACGTACTCTGCCGTTCACTGATCACCTAGGTGTCCCACAATTTTGTGGGCCTTCATCAGTACCTGGGTTATGAGTTGTCTGTCATTTGGAATGCATACAACTTGGTCCCCTAGAGGAGTTTTCTTCATGATTACTCCTCAGCCGTCTACAGAGAAGTCTCTGTACTTCTCTGGGGATTGTCTGATTACACTCATCAATGAGTCTGAGTTGTAGCCTGCGACAACTTTGTCGATAAAGTTGTCTTCAATTGTAAAGTGGGTAGTATCACAGGTTGTGGTAAGCGAATTGCCAAGGGTTATCTCCTTGGTTTTATGCTTGTGAGTTGAGCGTTTCGCTCGGTTGTCATATAGTTCTGTAGCGTGAAGAGCAGCAGCTTCTTGAAGTTCTTCAGCTTCAATATCCTGCTGTTCACGCTTTTCTTGGAGTCTGGCACTCTGCCTGACTCTTTTGTCATTCATGGCCATCAACTGGTCTTGCAGAGACTGTATCTCTGCTCGTCTAGGTGCTGGCAAATCGTCCCCTTCGGGGTCAATACGATAGTCGGCCTGTATGTACTCCCCAATGGGATGCTCTTCTCCAGGTCAATCACTCTCATAGTATTGTGAGAGGCAATCTGCAATCTTGTTGCATTCCCCTTTGACATAGGTTATGTCAAAGTCGAACCTTGACATGTAGTCGAGCCATTGCTGTTGTTGGCTTGACAATCTCGATTGAGTTTTGAAAAACTCAAGTGCTTTGTGGTCGGTAATAATGTGGATTCAGTAACCCACAAGCTTATCTTCCCACTTCAATAGGGCCTCGAGAATTGCTAGTGTCTTGAGTTCATGCACAGCATAATTCTGCTGTGCCGCAGAAAACTTTTTGGACATGAAGCCCACCAGATGGCAGTCCACCCAGCTAGGGCCTTGTCCATACATGGCACCGACTCCAGTTTTCGATGCATCACAGATAACCCATATGGGTTCTCCGTTTCTTGGATCAATTGGTCGAATTACTGGCATCTTGTAGCAGATGCACTTTATCATATCGAAGCATCTTTGATGTAAGGGTTGCCAGTGGAAAGGGGTTCCATTCTGCGATATGGCCATTAACAGGCCAGTGTATGCCATTACATCTGGCAGAAAGTTAGACATGTAGTTGACGAGTCTGACAAATTTCTGCACATCACTATAGTTGACGAGTCCGACAAATTTCTGCACATCACTATAGTTGCAAGGGACTCTCCACTTGCAAATTCGGGATAATTTATTGGTATTGGGATGAATACCATTATCATCTATTACATGACCGAGACAATCTACTCAGTCAGCATATAGCTCTACCTTTGATTCTTTGACGTAGAGTTGTTGTTGGCAGAGTTGATCTAACATGAGCTTTAGGTGCTGCTCATGCTCCTCCACAGAATTAGAGAATATAAATATATCATCCAAATATACATGGACAAATACACTGATGACGTCTCTAAATATAGCTGTCATCAATCTTTGGAAAGTGGCAGGGGCATTACAATCCCCTTGCTGCATGATATTGCTGACATATGTCCCCACATTGGTGGCGAAGGCCATCTTCTCCACAACCTCAGGTCGAACTCTAACTTGTTCGTAAGCATCGGCCAAATTGATCTTAGAGCAATACTTTGCTCTAGCCACATCTTCACAGATCACTTCCTGATCAGGCAAAGGTGTTACATCCTTTACAGTGTTGTCATTTCGCTCTTTCGCATTGATGACTGTATGCAGAGCAGGGGCGCTGCTTGCACTACATTGCGGGGTTCCCACCAACCCACATCGATGTAACGGTTGAGTTTTGCATGAAACTCTTCCTGTAGCAATTGAGGGCAATGAGGCAGGCGGTAATTATACTGCTTGTTTTTATCAATAATGTGAATCTCGTGATTCACTTCCTGAAAGGGAGGCAGGCAAGGGGGTGTACCCTGCATCATGTCACAATAGTCATGTAACAACTGCTGTTTGATTTGCGGTATGTTATGCTGACTAGGATCCTCGTTTTGTTTCTTCTTTTCGAATCGAGCACGAGTATCCTCAATCCTTTTCATACAGTCATCTCCCATTGGTAAGTGCACGACTGTCATGCTGTGGAAGTAGTCCCTGAAGGATTTCTCAGGGTAACATACCCTAGTAAACTCCTCCGTATGGACTACATCTTTCAAACTACTAGGGATATACCCTGTAGACACTGGATATTCATCTGCAGGTCGCTTTATAGACCAGACACCTGATACCATGGCGTTCCATTCATCTGGCATCCAAGGGTCATAATACCAGTTGTACATGGCATTGATGACAGGTGGGTCCAGGAGTCGTTTGCAAGATGGTAACTCTCGCTGTTGACGAGTCAGAAGCTTGTCTTCAATGGAGACAATTGGATGAAACTTTGGTCCGTTTACATATGGAGGGCAAGGGAGTTTTTCTCCTTCGTCATCTTCAGCCTTCAAGGGTTTCTCCTCAAGTATATGGCGATAGCTGTGGGGGAGCATCCCCCCAATGTGATTACCACTCTCCTTGGTGACGTCTTCCATCATCACTTGTTTTTCTGTGGTTTCCTTGCCGCCATATAGTCATGTCAACTGATATTTATCAGTCAGACGGTGGTGGTGGAGGCCAGCATCAGAGTTGCCAATAGTATCAATGGCTGGTATACTGACTCTGTCACTGATCACTACTCAATTTTCAAAATTGAGTTTAACTTTATGCTGATGCATGTATGGAGTCCCAATAATCATGTCATAGCGGTTGAAGTTCACTATGTCAAGGTAAGATGAAGTTTTCACTGGGCTGACTGTAAATTCAACAGTCATGCCAAACTTGACAGTGGATCTGCTACCAACTGTGCCTAGTTGGAGCATATGAGGATCTACCAGTTCACTGACTTTAATGTCAGCGATCTGGGCAAAGGCTGGGGTCATTCCGGAAGTTGTACTCCCAGAGTCCCAAATTGTCCATGCTTCAATGCCATTGACACTGACAAATGAGGCAAGGCACTGCTTCTTGTTCAGGGTGACCTGTGGTCATAATATTTTTTCTTTACTGGTTCGAAGGGTCGCCTTTCGAACCCGCTGGTTTCAGAGATTATCATCTCCAGGGTAATCTGTGAGCATGGTTAACTCACTCACAGTGGTGGTGTCATCTATTGTGGTGAGGAAGTTCATTTCCTCGCTGTCAGAACCGTAGTCATAGTCAGACTTGATGACAGTTACCTCAGTGTATCCATCATCCAATGCTCACGTTGACACATGGTCATCATCCATGTCATCTTCATCTTCTTCATCTCCAGGCTGATCCTCTTCAGCCTGATCATCATCGTCTGTCCCTGTATGCGACATCCTGTCATTGGGTACAGTGGTATGTGCAGCTCGGACTTGTGAAGGTTTACCCTTCTGAGGGCACTTATCCAAGTTGGCATAGTGATTACCACCACAGTGATAACATTTCACTGTATTGGGGTTTTTATTGGTATTGCGATCCAGTGGTTTACTGGGTCACTTTGAATCATTGTGATTACTTGACTTGTATTCAGGTCGAGTCGGTTTATTCCTAAATTCATTCGAGGGCTGTTGCAGCTCTCAGATGTGTACTTGTTTTCACCTGTTTGCTACCTTCTTGGGGACAAATGCCGTTTGAGTTCTGGGTTGATCTCGGATAGGCACCAGGTGGTTGTTATGCATTAGGGGCTCTACTCCCCTAGTGTTCAGTCAGAGAGCCTGACAGTAATATGACGTTAGTTTCCATCAGCTTTCATATGAAACCACATAGGCGAGAAACTCGTCTAGCGAGTTTGCCTCAGGGGACAGGCCTCAATGGAACAGCAGGTCTGTCCTCATGTCCTCAGGTATTCCTTCTAGGAATAACTCAATGAGGGTATAATTGTCAGGGTGCACAGTCATACACTGTGCATTGTCCATTATGGTGTCATAGTACCCTTGTACTCTGATATGAGGGTTGTAGTGGACCCGTTTGAGTCCTTCCCTAGCTTCATGCATGGAAGTGGGTAATACAAAGTGATCATATAATGCTAGGATCGCTTCCTTGAAGGTCCAATCAAACTTAGTTCGATTGACGTTTATGATGTGCCAAATGATCATTTGTTTGGCTTCACTGGTTAAGTGGTATGGTAAGGTGTACAGGTGTAGCCTGTCCCTTGCGTGGCCCATTCCACTAAGACCTTTTAATGCAAAGTCTAGGCACAAGGCAGACACAAAGTTTTCAAGGTCGCTGAATCTTGGACTCCCGCTATAGGGCTCAATGCCCTTGTCAGTGGGTGGTTTCCCATTGCTGGGCCTGTACCCTTCTGGGAATTCAAAAGGTTGTGAGAGATACTCTCGAATGGTTGCGCTCAACTGTTCATGCATCAGTTGAGTATGATTGCAGATGGTGTTCACCACTCCTGGGGACCCAAAGGTTGGTGGCATATTTCTGACGAGGGAGTATCCTCGTCTAGGTCTTTCAGGGGGATGATAAACTTCCTCCTCTTCTTTGATGTCTTCATCCTCCTGAAGATTCCCTTGACCAGTTGGTGGTTGAGGTGCCATAGGAGGGTGTGTTAGAGGGGTAGCTGAAGCTGCTCCTCGTGGTGTGGTGGGTGTTGACATAGGTGGCTGTGATGTCAATCGGCGTGGGTGCAAAGGGCCCTTTCTTATTTTGTGCTCATCAAGGATGTCTCCATCTACAGGGGTTGTCCCAATGAAGCATACACCTTGGTCTGGTATTTTCAACCGCCCATACAGTCAAAGGTCCTTGTTTTGCATTTGCTGGAGTGCTACCCAATTACTCCAGTATCCTGTGTGTTCTGTATTGGATTTGGAGGTCCCTGTGCTGGGTTTCTTGTCTTCCTTGACTTTGCTTGGGTCAATATCGATCTTGACAGAGTATTTGGCTGTACTCTGTATGGGTTTAGGCTGGACAATAGAGGCATTGGGAATTGCTCTATTGAGGGCAGTTAATACTTGTGTCTGACTTTCTAGATGATGGGAGTACTCGTCGTCGTTTTCACCAGCTTTGCAGGGGGTGAACAGTTCATCCAATGCTTGTTGGGTCGAGTATGTTGTAGTGCTCGACTCTGAAGGGGCTGATTCTGTGAGGGGAACTGTTCCTCTAATCGGTGCTTTACCCTTATCAAGGGCATCACTGGTAATCTGTAATGCTATTGAGGTGGGTGGAGTTTCTGTCTGCATTAGTGGGTTATACAGGGGTTCATCATCCATATCATCTATCTGTTTCCTAGATCGAGCAGTGGGCATCGCTCGATAGACCTCATTCATGGGAGTTTTGGATCGTTCTCCCTTCTGTTGTTTTGCTGTCTTGTACAGCAAGGCAATTCGCTTTACTGTTTTGAATAGGAGATTCTTGTACATCTCCGATGTAGGGTCTATTGGGGCATCTGTCGAGGCTTTGAACAGCTCAGCGGTGAACTCTTCTGCATGGAACCATAGTTCTGCTCTCCTTACTGGACTCTCGACATTGTTTATGTCAAAAATTACTGAGATTCTTTCCTCAAGTGAGTATAGCTCACTCGAGATTATAGCGTTGACTTCAGGCGAAGGTGCCCTATCAAGTGATAATGATGGCTTGTTCACTTCTTGTATGGGTGACAAGATGTGAGGGCTTGTGTTGGTTGCAGTGCCAGGTCCCACACCCAGGGTTTCTACGTTGTGTCAACTATTGTCGACTGGTTCTAATTTAAATAACTTGGAGAAGGGGTAATTCCCCCTTCCTCCGTTGCTGTCTGTGCAGTTACTGCCGCTAGGGGGGGGAGTCCGACGTGTTATCACGTCGAGGTTTACTAGGCATAGTCATATGGGTTGCCACGTGTAAGCAGTGTCTATGTGGATTAAGGCGTTTACTTGTGTGGTAGTCCACTTCGGTAAACTAAAAAAGTGTAAAGTTCTCTGCTTTACTGTAGAATGACCTCACACTCACACCAGTAAAAGTCTGTGAATCAGGTATATGACCCTATGGGTCAACTGATCCAGACTTGGAAAATCAAAGATTCAGTAATGCTGTATCTAGAGAGTCTACCCTACGATGATAGGGAAAGACAAGTATTTACTGTAACCAAGGATGACCTAGTAACAGCTAAAGATATGGCTGTGCTATGTGTCATCCCAGCCCTAGTTAATGGGGTCAGAGAAGAAGAAGCCCTATTAGATAGTGGCTTGCAGATAGTTTCCATGTCATGAGATGCAGCTAGTGAATGTAAGTTAACTTGGGATCCTGAGTTGACTATTAACATGCAGAGTGTGAATGGACAAATAACCAGGACCTGTGGTCTAGCAAGGAATGTCCTGTTGACATTCAGAAATGTTACAGTACACCTACAAGTACATGTGATGGAGGAAGCTCCTTATCGTGTACTACTAGGCAGACCATTTGATGTTATAACTGAGATTCACGTTGTGAACTCAGTTGAAGGTAGTCAGTACATCAGTATTACTGATCCCAATACAAAGGAGAGGACAGCTCTCATGATGTACACAAGGGGACAGCTACCTCACATCAAGAAAGAAAATTTTTAGAGGACCTTGATGAATTCAAAAACAGGGCTGAAGGAGAGGTCGCTTGTGTCATCTCGCTTGGAAAAGATAGTCAGCCCTATGTCAGTGAGATCGCAAGGATCTCCATGAGCAAGATAAGAAGAGATGAAGTTAATCTACTTTATCTTATTAAGAGTCTAGAAGACTCTAATGCTTCAGAGAAGAATATATTACAGCAGTATATTCATCAGTGGAGATCGAGAGCCATGGAGAGATCTAAGCTTATAGTTACAGAGTCAGTAGATGAGCCATGGTCTTGGAATGAGACTGCCTCATGTTTCACAAAGAAGTACAAACCAGTTGCATTAAAAGTTAAACCTGTACTCAGAGAGCTGCCAGAGAAGTTTCAGATCACTCGAGAAATTAAGGGAGATCCATTTGCCAATCTACTGGTACTCCCTGTACAGCCACCAGAATTCTGACCCAAAGGCCACTACACAGAAGATCGAAAGTGTAAGATGGATGCAGGGCATGGATCAGACTTTCTTACTGCAGAAGAGTGGAAGCTTATGCATTGGTTAATAGCTGAGCATAATGAAGCATTCGTGTGGGATGACTCAGAATGGGGAAAGTTCAAAGAAGACTACTTTCCTCCTATTGAGATCCCAACAATACCCCATACACCATGGGTAGAAAAGCATTTTAGAATTCCCCCAGCCATCTATGATGAAGTATGTAAAATCATCAGAAGAAAGATTGATGTGGGAGTATATGAACCATCAAATTCCTCCTATAGGTTGCAATGGTTCTGTGTAGACAAGAAAGACGGGAAGAGTCTCAGATTACTTCATAGTCTGGAGCTGCTTAACTGAGTAGCATTTTTCAGGTCGCACTTGTAATGGTATATTAGACTTATACATTGGATATGACGAGTGGCAACTAGCAGAATTGTCACGAGACTTAACCACCTTCCAGACGCCCTTTGGAGCACTAAGGTTGGTCACCCTACCAATGGGTTGGACCAATTCTGTTCCAATCTTCCATGATGATGTAACTTACATCTTGAAAGATGAGATACCAGAATACACTATGCCCTACATAGACGACGTGCCTATCAGGGGTCCTGCTACTTGTTATGAACAGCCTGACAGAAGTTATGAAGTTCTATGTGAGAATCCAGGGATTCGTCACTTTGTGTGGGAACACATGCAAACAGTCAATAGAATACTACAGAGAATGAAATATGCAGGAGGAACGTTTTCAGGACCAAAAACTATGATTTGTGATGATCATATCACAATAGTTGGGTTCAATTGTTCTTACCAAGGAAGAAAACCTATGGCAGATACCATAGGGAAGATCATTAGGTGGGGCCCTTGTGAAAACCCTACTGACATGAGGGCTTTCCTAGGTACAGCAGTTCAGTGTAGGAACCATATTCCTCACTTTGTGACCATCACAGCTCCATTCTATAATGTCTGTAGACCCAACATACCATTTGAATGGGGTCCAGAACAAGAGCTCACGCAACAGCAGTTGAAAGAGAGAATACAAGAGTGCTTTCACACTAGGAATCCTAACCTAGTGAACAGCCTATTGTAATGGCAGTAGACACCTCATGGAGAGCAGTGGGGTATTATATCTATCAATGCAACGATATAGACCCTAAGCAGATTCATTATGCGAAGTTCAATTCCATGTTAATGGATCCCAGACAACAGCAATATTCACAACCCAAGCAAGAGTTGTATGGGTTAAGAATGGCACTAGAAGAAGATGTGTACTTATTATGAGGGTGTAGAAACTTGGTGATTGAGACTGACACTAAGTATCTATTCAGAATGTTGAATAATCCTGGCAAGTTGCCTAATGCAACAATCAACTGTTGGGTGGACTACATCAGGACCAACTTCCATTTCACCCTGATATATAAGAAAGGAAAGACTTTTGGTCCAGACAGACTCTTGCAATGCTCTTGCTATCCAGGAGACCCTATAAAATAGAAGTTTGATGACAGTTCAGAAGATGGTGGGGAGGACTTCAAGCTAGTGAAAGATGATCCTAGTGATGAAGATCCTCTCAACTTATTTGACAAAATTGACAATAGAACTGGTTTCCTTCAAAAGCTCCTCAAAGACAAGTCAGAATTTCAGATAGCCTTAAAAGAGGCTACAGAAAATATTAAGCAAGAAGTTGAGCAATGGAGGGTACTCACAGGTGATCCTAGTTGTCCAATACTTGTCAGACACTTTTTAGATGAAGTAGCTTCATGAGAAGAATGAGACTTAGAGGACATAGGAGCTAGCAAAGAACCTTATGATGAAGATAGGAGAACTCAGACTGCCAAGATGCAGGATGAATGTCTTCATAGAATAAAGGAATGGCTAGCGACTGGACCTAAGAAATTGAACCTTGCAAAGATGACCACAGAACAAGCAAAGTTTGTCAGAGCAGCCTCACACTTCTGGCTAGATAATGACAGACAATTGTACAGAAAGACAGCAAGATCTGGCTTTCCACAACTAGTGGTAGACCCAGAAGATTGTATGGGTATCATGAAAGAATGTCATGATAAGTTGGGGCATAGAGGTGTCTATGCAACAAACAGAATAATTGCCCAAAGGTTCTGGTGGCCAGAGATGGAAGGCAACATCACATTATGTGAAGTCATGCCACCTATGTCAAATCAGACAGAAAATGGCACTAGAGTTGCCACCAGTAGTAACACATACACCATCTATATTCCAAGTGTTACATGCAAATACAGTACATATCACTCTACCATCAAACAGATGTAGTTATATCATACACAGATTTTGTGGGTTATCTTCCTGGATAGAGGCAAGAGCATTAAGAAAGGAGAATGCAAAGTCTATTGGACAATAGTTGTTTGAAGACATCATTTGTCAATGGGGCTTGCTAGTTAAAATAGTCATGGACAATGGCTTGTTGGGAGCCTGAGTGAATACCTCAAGTGATGAAGGCATCAAAGTAGAGCTCACATTGTCCACATACATGTGGTCCTAGCAAGAAAATCAGAATCCTGTCAGAGGTGGGAAATCTAATATTAGGTACTTACCTCAGGAGGAGAGACAGACTGAAGCAGACTGTTAGCTGAGTTAAGATTGACAATTTGGGTCTCTTCTTCCCCAGCCTTACTAGCAGCCCTATTGCCACTAGGAGCATCTTTTCCCCTGTGTTACTATAGAAGGAAGTGAGCTGTGGGGTTCCAGAAATAAGCCAGTAGCCACCTACCTTTTTCAGGGGAGTGGAGGAGCCTGCACTAGAAATGGAGGTAGTGGATGAGCCAGCAAATCTGTTATCAGGTCTGCCTCCACCAGGCAGATTGGAAGTTGTCTCAGTCAGGACAGAGGTCTTGGTCTTGATACAAGAGAGCTGTTGACACAGCTGGTGAAGTTGGTGATAAACAGGAGGCATCTTGTAGCTCCTGTTGTGGTTGCTTTGCCAGGACTTGAAGGTGTGACGAGCTTGATGGATCAATTTATTGAAGTTGGGTTTGCTTAAAGTGCTCATGTCCCCCTTTAATTGATGAAGGAAGACATCCTAAAAATATACAGAGTTAACCAGAATGATATAGAAGGCCCCATGTGAGAAATGTGCTGCTGGTTCGATGATCGCTTGGAGAGCATTAAAGACAGATGTCTTGGTAGTCTCCTTGCATCTGAAACATTGAAGACAATGGTGGAAATTACTGACTGCATTGTCAAGTTTGGTAAAAGTGTTAAGAGATTCAAGAGACATGACAAGAACAGTAGGCAGATGCTTAAGAATACTCAAGATTGACTGGAGTAATGTCTTGTTACAGTCAATTCAGAGGTTCTTAAATATCTACAGAAAATTTATCCAAAAATCTTCATGAGAATATGTTATGGGCTTAGGGTATGCTAGTTCTGGAGGCTGAAAAGCCTATTACTGAGCTACCTAACCTACAGTAGTTATTTGCAGCAACTGAAGAATGAACTGCTCAGCTCCCAAAGGAAAGACTGAATAGAGATAACTCAGCAGGCAACACATGGAGTGTCTCCACAGTGGATGTGTCAGTAGTGTTGAAAGATCAGCATATCTGGATATAGACATGGTTGAATGATACCATATACAAAGTATTAATCAACAAGTCAGAACAGATGGATGCATAATCACAGTAATGGAAGTCACTCCAGAGCCTAGCTAGGAAGATGAGGATGTCATCTATTTAGTGGAGAGGAGAGATGAGGAGTTCAACAACTCAGTAAACTGCATTCAGACACATGAGTGGATTTTTGGCACAACCAAAACCAGATCCTAATTAAGGAAGATACCCAATTACAGTAGCAAGAGTCCCCAACAGATCAGTAAAGATGACTATCATTAATGAAGTCAGATTCATATCATCATGAGAAACCCTATCACAAAGGATTTTTCATTGAAATGGAGTCTCTCACTTAGTAATATGGACAGGAGTCTAGACTTATGATCATGTGAGGATTCCAAAGAAAATGGTCATCACAGTCAGACCACAGATTATAGACAACAAGGTCTGTAGTTATGAAACTAAGTCACAAGTTTCTAACTACAGACAGAACAAGAGATAAAAGAGTGTAACTAGAGATAGCAATCTAAGGTATTACCCTAGATATGGAAAATGTGTCTCTAAGTTACAAGAAACAACAGAAATATACAAGTTCAATAATCCAGAAGTCCAGAATAGAAAAATTCACACAAGGAAGCCCAAGAAACCCCACCCTACTTGCCAGCCAGAGGCTCCTCTTCAGATGACTCCTTGGATGAAGAGTCAGGAGATCTGGGAGTGGAGGGTGGATGAACAGGAGAAACAGCCCAGGCAGGAGGAGGTGCCTCTTTCAGGCTCAACAGAGATTGGACTGACCATCCCTTGCAAGCTTCAGACATTGTGACATCTTCACCTGCAGGAGGCACTGGGGATTTCTCCTCACAAGACAACTCCTCAGGAAGAGGAGACATACCAGATCTGGTGCATAAAATCTGGTGATGGTCCAACCAGGAGGGGGCAGGAGGGAGCTCAGGCCAAATAGCAGGCAGAGCTCCCAATGCCATGTAAATATACTGCTCTAGTCTGCCCTGCACTTGGAACAGACAGGCAGCAGTTTCAGGGGTGGACAAATTGATATCTGGATTCTTGAGACAGTTGTGAGCCAACTGGAATAGCTGGTCTGCTTGCTCCTGGTTCTCTGCCAACCCAGCCTCAACCCAATAATTGGGATTGTGGGCATGGTACTTCTCTGCCATGACCAGATCCAGAGCAAACTCAGAGAGTAGTGCTTGGCAACTGGTCATGGCCACCTGATGTTAGAGCTTGAGTGCTTGGACTTGTGTCCATGCAACACTCAAGCCCCTTAAGCAGTTATGGAGGTCTAGAAATTAGAAGTCAAGAACCAATACAGTAGACTAAGAAAAAAGACTTACAGTGCTTGCTAGAGATGGTGCCCACACACAACATCTCAGCAAGGTTCTGAATGATGATGGGGCAGGAAGTATGGAACACTATTTGGGTGGAATAACAAAGGGGGAATATAGAAACCAAATATAAAATAGTATTACAAACAGCTGCACCCTA
>JAEUWS010000973.1:0-12938 GCA_018524945.1 Podaxis sp. C-F-92630
AGCTGCAACTAGTACTAGATCAATATATAATAATTATATTTAGGTTAAACATCTTTAGCTAAATTGGTCAAAGCATGTGCCTTCGAAGCATACATTATTGGTTCGAATCCAATAAGATGTCTATTATTTATAAGTTAGCAGCCAGCTGCAGCCATAGGCTGGAGCAGCCAAAGGCAGCTAGCCTAGCCCTAAAAAATTATAATTAAGATGTTTTTATTACTATTGTAGTGTTGCCGCCTTTTGGCTGCGGCTGCAACTGCCTTGCCAAAAGTTGCCGCAGCAGCCTATGGCTGCTGCTGCAACTATGGCTGCAGGCAGGGTGGTGCTAGTTCCAATCCTAATTTCTGCTGCTGCAGCACCACCCCTGCAGCAGCCAATGGGTGCCATTGTCTGCTGCCTTGCCATAGGCAACGCAGGCAGGCTAGGCTGCTGCTCATTAAGGCTAGTTATTATTAAATAATTATTCTATGTCATAACTTTTTAAGTTTACATATTTGCTAAAGAGGGAAGCAGAACTCGAGAGGTTGAGTGTCCCCCTTTTAAGGGGAAAGTTCTGGTTCGAGCCCAGGTGTTTCCAATCATTTAAATAAAAAAATAATAGCAGCCTTTTGGTGAACAGTGGGAGCAGCCGCAGCCAAAGGCTGCTGCTGCCAAAGGCTGGTGCAGCTGGAGCCAAAAGGCTGCACCCTGCGTTGCCTATGGCAAGGCAGGGGGGGGGGTAAATCATTTATTATTAAAAATATAAAAGAGAATTAGGATATCTAAAAACTGAATTACATTATAAACAAGCATACGCTTTATGCTTAAATATTCGACTTTCTAATTTATAGAAAGCCTAGAATGTTGCAGTTTAGTTGCAGCAGCCGCCTGTTGGATGTAGAGCATCCGCTGCAGCTGGTGCACTATTATAGTATAATAATGCATTATTTTATCAGAACTATACTATAAAAAGGTAATTAGGAAAATCAGTAGTATATATAAGGTATATAATATAGCCTATCTGTAGCTATATTAAAAAATTAATAGGTAAAATTTAATATATTAATAGTATATAAACAAAATGAGAAAGTTTTAGCTATTAAAACAAAAAATAATTTACTGGCCTAGCCAGCCAAAGTTGCAGCGGCAGCAGCCATAGGCTGGTGCAACTGCCTGCCTGCCTTTGTTGCCCTTTGGCAAGGGCTGGCTGCTGCCTATGGCTGCTGGTGAAACTTATTTTATTTAATAGTAATATTATTAAGTAGATACCTATACCTATACTTATGAATATTTAGATAGATCAGCTTCATTCAACCTAAGGTTATATTTAACTTAATATAGGTTAATATTTAAACAAAATCTGAGTTATAGATATACCTAATCTATTAAAGATTAAAATACTAGACTTTAAATATACTAATCTAAAGCTAAGCTTGTTAATCACCCCCCTTGCCAGCCATAGTTGCAGCGGCAGCCTATGGCTGCAGCCATAGGCTGCTGCGGGTGCGGCAACTATGGCAAGCACCAGCAGCCTAGCCTTTTTAGCCAAAGGCTAGGGTGGTGCTAAATTAGTATATAAGGCTAATTAGCCAATCTAAACCTTGCTTTAAACACTGCTACTATTTTAGCTTTAAATACAGCTAATTATTTAATTTAAACTTAGATAGATAGCAATTACAGCCCAGCTGCAATAAGAGCTGAAATAGTTTAAATGGTTAAAACATACCATTCATGACGGTAAAATAAAGGTTCGATTCCTTTTTTCAGCTTATTTTCTATCCTTGCTGCCTGCCTGCCCTTGCCTGCCAAAGGCAGGCAACTGCCCTGCCTTTGGCAGGCAGGCAGGCAACAAAGGCAAAACATTTATATATTATATCAAGTGGGGGTGTAAATCTAGCTGTTTATATATAAGCAAATTTTAATTAAAAGAGGTAAAATTAGTTTAATTGGTTAAAATGACGTCTTGTGGCGACGATGTTCAGAGTTCGAGTCTCTGATTTTACCCTAATAAATAAACTTCAATACTTTATTTAAATAAAACTTAAAACAGCACCAGCCTGCAGCCGCAGCAGCAGCAGCCAAAAGGCCGCTGCTGCAGCTGCAGTTGCCTTTGGCAAGGCAGCAGCCCCGCCTTATGGCTGCAGCAGCCGCAGCCTAGCAGCCAATGGCGAGTGGCGGGGCCGCTAATTTTATTTCCTGCAGCCGCCAATGGCTGCAGCCTATGGCTGCAGCCAACATGCAGGTGCGGCGGCAGCCTATGGCAGTGCAGAAAATATTTAATAATAATTAAGAACAGCTAACTGTATTATTTAAATAAGCGAAATAGTGTAAAGGTTTGCACAACAGTCTCATGATCTGTTAGATTGGGTTCAATTCCTAATTTCGCTAAAACTAGTCAAGCTTTTATTAAAATTTATTTTAGGTCCTTTAGTATAGTGGTTCGTACTACTCCCCTTCAAGGAGTCAGGATCAGTTCAAATCTGATAAGGATCAATGTTTAGGAATAATTGTCATAGGTAAGACTAAGCAATTGCTAATTGTTAGGGTTAACAGCTCTTGGACGTTCGACTCGTCCTTATTCCGTAAATACCTTTATTTTATACTACTATACAGCCTAGCCAGTCAAAGGTAGGGAATTAATTTTTCGATTGAATGTAATATCATGATTACTTTAAGACGACGAATTATATAATTATTGACATAATGAGAAGATCAAAAATCACATTATGGTCATTAATTAAAGCAAACTTTATAAAAATGTACAAAATTTTTATAATGTTAGTTAGAACAGCCAGCTGCCTGCCTTAGGCAGGCAGCAGAAATTATTTAACCTAGTATTTATGGTTATTAAATATACCTATAAATTCTTTGTATTATTATCTATTATATTAGGAGGTGGATTTGTTTTAACATTTACTTTTACACCATTTGATTTAGTTGCCTGCCTGCCTGCCTTAGGCAGCAGGCAGGCAACTATTATAAAAATATTTATAGAAATAAAAGATTCTATACTTATGAGATTATCACATTGGATATGGAGTTTTATAAGTAGACCAGATTACACTAATGCTGATATTGGTAAAGCTATTATCGATAATAAGCAAAAGGTAATAGAAGCAAATAAGGATGCTGAAATAGAATATCCTGCCCGCTGGCAGAAGATTTAATAAATAAAAGAAAAACTTTAAGAGAAGAAGAATCTTTAAGAAATTTATATAAATTATCTGAAACTGAATACTATAATTCTGATACAGTTAGAGTAGAATCAGTTTATAATGATAAATTATTTTGGTTAAGTGTAATAACATTTATTGTAAGTGGTTTAATTGTATGGTATTTTGATGATATTGTAGAATTCTTTAAAGGTGATAAACCTTCAACAGGTGATCTGCCAAAAGGAGATTCATCTACAAGTGGAAGTCCAACGGTTACTCCAGCCTATGGCTGGAGCAGGAGTAAATTCTAATACAGATAATATTCAAAATACTAGTCCATTGGCTAGAAATTTTAAAAGTAGTAGTACAAAATACTGAATATGATAATTATTTTAGAACACCAAATTCATCACCAAATGCAACACCAAAACAAAACACAACTAATTTACCTATAAATAATGATGATCCAAGTTTATGGGGTAAATGGTAACTATAACAAAGTGTTGCTTTGCTACAGCCTGCCACCCATAGGCTGCTGCTGCCAGCCATAGGCAGTTGCCCTGCCTTTTGGCAGCAAGGCAAGGCAGTAATTTTTGATTTTTTTCATCCCCTAATTATTACATTTTTAATTAAAAGAGATATAGACAAATTGCAAAAGCAAATAAAATACGACAAAGTTAATTGGCAAGCAGAATTGTGGTAGTCCAGCCGCAGCAGCAGCGGCAGCAGCAGCAGCCTTTGGCTGCGGCTGCGGCTGCTGCCGCTGCAGGGTTTTAAAGCTTCTAAGAGGCAGCAAGGCCAAAGGCTAGGAATAAGGTACTACAAAATAACTAGCCAGCTGGCTAAAATAAAACTTTGATCAAATTTCTCAGTATGAGTTTAATTTTGGCTCTGATTGAACGTTATTCAGTAGTTTTAAGACATGCGAATCTTTGTTCTAGAACCTAAAAAGCAGGGAAGTTTATAATATTAAGTTACTAATATAAGAAACTTTTTTTTGATTAATTACAGCCTAGCCTTGCCTTTGGCAAGGCAAGGGTGATAATTAATATTAGCGATTTAGAATTATAGAACAAGGTGTAAAGGTGAGTAATGATAAATTAGATACTTTATAGCCCTCTCGAATAGGGGATAGTTTAATTAGTTGTTTTAATTTAGGAACTGCAAAGTTAAACATAAATTAGCTTATTTATAAGAAAGGAAAGCTTAAATTTATAAATTTTATCTTTAAAATAGAGATATAATAATAAATTAGGGCAAGCCGCTATAAGAATCGATTTATTTTGTTTAATGGTAGTTGGTGGGGTAAAAGCCTACCAAGCCTACGATCAATAGCCAAGTTTGATAGAACAGATGGCCACATTGGGAATGAGAAGCCCCAAGTAGAGTAATCTACCAGCAGTCAAGAATCTTAGTCAATGCTCGCAAGAGTGAACTAGCTAACTGAAATCTTAAGATCATTTAACAATGGTACTTGAGATAACGTAAGGGAAAAAAATGATAATACCTTACTATAAGTGTTGTCCAACATTACTGGTGCCAGAAGACTCGGTAACGCCAGAAACGCAAACGTTAGTCGTCCTAATCAGGCGTAAAGGGTAAGTAGGCTGCTTTAAAAGTTATTAGTTAGAAAGCTCTTTAAAAATTAAAGTAATTAATAATGAATTAAAGCTAGAATCAAAAAGAGGATAAGCCAAATAATGTTTAGAGTAGGGATGAAATCCGAAGATACTAAATGGAATACTAAAGGTGAAAACTTTTATCTAATAATGATTGACGCTGAGGAACGAAGGTGAGAATAGAAAATAGGATTAGAGACCCAGATATCTCTCACTGTCAACGATGAATGGTGGTTGTTAGTTTTAAAATAAACTAGTAACGATGTTAACGCGATAACCATTCCGCCTTGCGAGTACGGTTGCAAAACTGAAACCAAAAAAATTAGTCGGTCTCGGAGCAAACGGAGTGAAGCATGTTATTTAATACGAAAGTACGCGTAAAATCTTACCAGTTCTTGCATATACTCTTGCCTTGAATCAGGCAACTCTATTAAATTAATAGAAGGGAGTATACAGGTGTTGCATGGCTGTCGTCAGTCCGTATTTTAAGAAGTGAGGTTAACTCCACTAACGGACGCAATCCCTGTTGTTAATTTTTACTTAACAATTTATGAATTTTAAATATTTTCATTTGGGGCTAAGACAAGTCGTTATGGCTCTAACGAACTGGGCTATAGACGTGCTGCAAAGAACTTTTACAAAGTGAAGCGAAACCTTAATATAAAAAAGGAAGAGCTAATCATTAAAGAAAGTTAATTATATTTAATTTGAGCAGATTGTTGCCTGAAATTCGGCAACATGAAGAAGGAATTTCGAGTAATCGTTGATCACTAGCGCAACGGTGAAGATAGCATTCGGGATGAACTAACTGTCTGTCGCTGGGGAGAAGCTTGGATCGGGGGAAACTGCCGCTTAATTATAACTTACAACAAATCTTAGCTCTTTAATTATAACTGCAGCCTTAGGGCAACCTTTGGCTAGGTTAAGTTTATAATTATTGGCTTTAGCGCTAAATATTTATTATTTAGTACAAATTTGTTAAGCTAATTAGTTTCAGTTAACCCTTCTGAGTAACATCTCAAAAGTCATAGCAAGGTAGCCGTACTGGAAGGTGCTGCTGGAAAATATTTCAATATATACCCCCCTGCCTTGCCTGCCAAAGGCAGGGCAACTGCCTGCCAAAGGCAGGGGTTGCCTTTGGCAAGGCCTTGTTTACCCTTACTTAAAGTAGGATTCCTTAAAATGGATTAAGGTTAAAAGTAAGATGGCGCAGCCGCAGCAGCGGGGCTGCTGCCGCAGCCATAGGCTGGAGCAGCCATAAGGCTGGAGCCGCGGCTCAAAATAGAATAGCAAAAAAGGGGTTAGCTGAGTGGTTTTAGCGGTAAATTTACACTTTACAGACAGAGTTTCGATTACTCTACCCCTTATGATATTTAATACTAGCAGCCTTTTGGCTGCGCCAGCGGGCTATTACTAAAGATAGACTAGCACCCAGCCTTTGAATTAAATCTTAATTTAAGACTTTAGCATAATGGTTAATGCAGTTCGCTCATAATGGATATTATAAGGGTTCAAATCCCTTAGGTCTTATACTTATGAACTAGTTATTTTATTGCACCCAGCCGCCAAAGGCTGCTGCAGCCATTGGCGGGGCTAGTAATTATCTGATTAAATACATTCTTGCTTAGACTATTTGTTTAAATTTTAAATTTTAATCCAGCACCCGCAGCCTGCAGCCGCCATAGGCTGCGGCTGCTGCAGCCATAGGCTGTGCTGCCAGCCAAAGGCTAGGCTGCAGCAGCCATTGGCTGGTGCACTATAACTTTATATTATAAGGCTTCAAAATTTATAGCCTCACAGGCCTGCCTTTGGCTGCAGCCTGGCTGGTACTATTTAAACATAAATGAATTAAGCTAATAGCCTGCCTGCCTTTGTTGCCTTTGTAGCCTGCCTTCTTGCCTGCCTGCCTGCCTTTTGGCAGGCAGGCAGGGGTTGCCTTTGGCAAGGCAGGGCTGCCTGCCTATGGCTTGCCTTTGGCAAGGCAGGTTAAGTTAAAAAAAATTAACTCCAGCCAAAGGCTGGGCTACAGCTGCTATAATAGATTTATTATTAAATTAAGATTTTTAGCCTATATTTGGCCACTTCTAGAAATACCCTTCTCTAGTTCAACTGATTTAACAAAGTCTAGCTTATGCTAGTAAAATAGTTTAAGGTAAAGGCTAGAATAATTATCTAGAGCCTTTTAAAGGAGCAGCACCCTGCCAGCCCGCTGCGGCAGCAGCAGCAATTAATCTATGAATGCAGGATTGAAGTTTAATCTAGACAGAGCCTATAAACTAAAAATAAATAAAATAAAGGGTACTTGGTCGAGTCTGGTTTATGGCGCTCGTCTTGAAAACGAGTACTTCCTAAAGAAGTCGTGAGTTCGAATCTCACAGTGCCCGTTATCTATATAAAATTTTACTATGATTGCTGGCTGCACCTTAGTTCCTGCCAAAGGCTAGTATTTTTTTACTTCTAATAAAATGGAACAACCTTTTGGCTGCGGCCACCCAGCCTTTTGGTGGTAAGGTAATGGAATGGGGAAATCAGCCGCAGCAGCGGGGCTGCTGCAGCAGCGGCCTTTTGGCTGCTGCCGCAGCGGCACCCATAGGCCGCTGCCGGTGCAGCTGCGGCTGGTGCTGCAGCCGCAGCCGCAGCCAAAGGCTGCTGCTGCTGCGGCTGGTATTGTAATTAAAATCGGCAATAAAAGTATAATATATTAATAAATGATGCTATAAAGGTTTATAACAAATAAACAATATAACATATATATTAGTATATATTAAGTAATTCTATATTGCGCCAAAGGCTGCAGTTGTAGTTGTAGAACGCAGTCTGCACCCGCAGCAGCCTATGGCTGCAGCCATTGGCAGCAGCCTTGCCTGCCTGCCTGCCTTTTGGCAGGGCAGGCAGGCTACAAAGGCTAGGGTGCTGCTGCTGCAGCCGCAGCTAAAGGCTGCTGCTGCAACCTAAGCTGAAATTTTAAGTTATAATTAAGGATAGTAGCTATGCTTGGCTATAGCCTTTGGCTAGAAATTCAAAAAAGGTTGAAAATAGAGTGTTAAGGCTAATATTTAAACAGAATAAAAAATGTTACAAACTAATACAATTAATAAATTTCAACATTTTCCTTTTCATTTAGTAGATCCATCTCCTTGGCCAATATTAACTAGTTTCTCATTATTAAATTTAACAATAGGTGCTGTTAGTTATATGCACGGTTATCCATATGGTGGATATATTTTAACTTTAGGGTTTATATTAACACTATTTGGAATGGTATTATGGTTTAGAGATGTAGTTATAGAAGGAACATATTTAGGTCACCATACAAAAGAAGTAAAAAACGGATTAATGTTAGGTATAGTATTATTTATCGTTAGTGAAGTATTTGCTTTCTTATCTGTATTCTGGGCTTTCTTCCACTCTAGTTTATCTCCAGCTGTAGAAATAGGAGGATCATGGCCTCCATTAGGTATAACACCATTAGATCCTTTTGCTATTCCATTATTAAATACATTCTTATTATTAAGTAGTGGTGCTTTTATTACATATGGACACCATGCTTTAATAGCTGGTAATAGAAAAGGAACTATAGATGGAGTAATTTTTACAATAATCTTAGCTGTAGTATTCACTGCTTTACAATATTATGAATATTCTGAAGCTGGATTTACAATGGCGGATGGTGTATATGGATCAGCTTTCTATGCTAGTACAGGATTACACGGGTTACACGTAATAGTAGGAACAATATTTATTGCTGTAGCTTTAACTAGAATTATTAACTACCATAGTACTACAAAACACCACTTTAATTTTGAAGCTAGTATATTATACTGGCACTTTGTGGATGTAGTTTGGCTATTCTTATTTGTAGCTGTATACTTCTGGGGTAATACTTAATTTTTTTTAAGTATTTTAATTTTAAGATCTAATTAAAGATCAACCCACCATTCTTAAAGTTTATGTTGATTTATTTATTAAAATAATGAGTATACTTGCCAAAGGCAAGCCTTGCCTGCCTACTAGCCTGCCTGCCTGCCAGCCAAAGGCAGGCAGGGCAGGCAGGGGTTGCCTTTGGCAAGGCAGGGCAAGTAGCAGCAGCCGCAGCAGCCTATGGCTGCTGCTGATAATTTGTATTTAATATACTTTTTTAATTTAAAAGAGTTATAGATTAAAAATGGATAGTAGCCTATAATATTGCCCGCTGGCTATCTAATTTTTATAATTATATGGCCGCGGCTACTAGCCTGCCAAAGGCAGGCAAGCTGCCAAAGGCAGGCAAGTTTTAAGAATGTGTGTAGCCTTGCCTTTGGCAAGGCTGTATTTTACTTAATAAACAATATTAAAGACTAATAATATAAGTTCAGCAGCCTAGCCTTTGTAGCAGCAGCCTTTGGCTGCGGCAAGGAGAATCGAATCTTAATCTTAATCTTAATCTGCACAAAGTTCTATATTATTGCCCGCTGGCTAATAACAATTAATAATTAAGGGGAAATCTGATAATGGTAATCAGTTGTATTTGCACTACAAATATGATAGTTCGAATCTATCTTTCTCCAATTATAAAATTAATAAATTAATATATTAATATTAAAAATATTAATTGCCTGCCTTTGGTTGGCAAGTAGCCCAGTTCTAAATCTAAAAAAAAGTATAATTGGCCTATCCTAATCTCTCCTAGCCTAGCAGCCAAAGGCAGGCAACTGCCTGCCCTTGCCAAAGGGCAACAAAAGGCAGGCAGTTGCCTTGCTGCCAAAAGGCAGGGCAACTGCCTATGGCTGGCAGGCAAGGCAAGCAGCAATTATTAAATGTAAACAATAATGTTACGTTATAGAACTAAAACAATGAATTTATCAATATTATTATTTTTAATAGGAATCTTAGGGTTTATATTAAATAGAAAAAATATAATACTTATGATCATAGCCATAGAAATAATGTTATTAGCTGTAACTTTATTAGTATTAATAAGTTCTTATGGGTTTGATGATAATGTAGGTCAAACATTTAGTATATATATAATATCAATAGCAGGTGCAGAGTCTGTTATAGGTTTAAGTATTTTAGTAGCATATTATAGATTAAGAGGAACAATTTCATTAAGAAATTAAATGTATTTAGGAATTATAGTATTACCAATATTAGGATCATTAGTATCAGGATTATTAGGTAGAAAAGTTGGAGTAACAGGGTCACATATAGTTACATGTGGAAGTTTAATAATCTGTTCAATTTTAATAACTATAGCCTTTTATGAAGTAGGATTATGTGGTTCACCAGTTTATATTAATATAGGAACTTGGTTAGATTCAGAGATATTACAAATATCATGGGAATTCTATTTTGATCAATTAACAGTATCCTTAGGATTAGCTGTAATATACTGTTCAACATTAATACATATCTATAGTATAGATTATTTATCTTCTGATCCTCATAATCAGAGATTCTTCTCATATTTATCAGCCTTTACAGGAGGTATGTTAGTATTAATCTGTGGAGGTAATTATTTTGTAATGTTTGTAGGATGGGAAGCAATAGGAGTTGTATCTTATTTATTAATTAATTTCTATTTTACAAGAATACAAGCAAATAAAGCTGCAATATTAGCCTTTACAATGAATAGAGGAGGAGATATGTTAATGAGTATAGGATTCTTTGCTATATTTGCATTATTTGGAACATTTAATTATTCTCAAATATTTACTTTAGTACCATATATGAATGAATTAGCAATAAGTATAATATCTTTATTATTATTAGGTGGTGCTTTAGCTAAAAGTGCTAATATACCATTACATTCTTGGTTACCTGGAAGTATGGAAGCTCCAACACCTGTTAGTGCTTTACTACATGCTGCTACACTAGTAACTGCAGGTATCTATTTATTATTAAGAAGTTCCCCAATATTAGAATATAGTCCAGATGCATTATTAGTAATAGTAATAATAGGATCAAGTACAGCTTTCTTTGCTGGTACTTGTGGTTTATTAGGTAATGATTTAAAACGAATAATTGCTTTCAGTACTATATCACAATTAGGATATATGATGATGGCTATTGGTTTAAGTCAATACAATGTTGCTTTAATGCATACTGTAAATCATGCTTTCTTTAAAGCTTTATTATTCTTAGGTGCTGGTGCTGTAATACATTCATTCCAAGATCAACAAGATGTTAGAAGAATGGGTGGATTAATTAAATTCTTACCATTTACATATTCTACTATGTTAGCTGGTTCTTTAAGTTTATTAGCTACACCTTTCTTAACTGGATTCTATAGTAAAGATTTAATCTTAGAATTAGCATATGGACAATATAGTTTTAGTGGTATGTATGCTTATACTTTAGGATCTATTACAGCTGGTATTACAGCTTTTTATAGTTTTAGATTAATAAGTTTAGTTTTCTTAGGTACAGCTAATGGTCCAAAACAATCTTATTTAAATTCACATGAATCTAATTTACCTGTTATTATTCCTCTATTTATCTTAGCTGTTTTTAGTATTTTCTTTGGTTTTGTAGCTAGTGATTTATTTGTAGGTGTAGGTTCAGATTTCTTCGGTAACTCTTTATTCATTAGACCGAATAATAATCCTTTAATTGAAGCTGAATTCTCTTTAAGTCCTATTATTAAATTATTACCAGCTATACTTAGTTTATTAGGTGCTTCTAGTGCTCTTTATTTATATCATTTACAACCTAGATTCTTAAATAGTTTAGTTAATAATTCTTTAGGAAGAAAATTATATGGTTTCTTAAATGGTAAATATTATTTTGATGTGGTTTATAACCATTATTTAGTACAAAGTGGTTTAAAACTTGGTTATAATATTTCTAAAAATATAGATAGAGGAGCTATAGAATTATTAGGACCTTATGGTTTAACTAATAAATTAACTGGTACTGGTATAAATATCGCTAAATTAGATACTGGTGTAATAACTACTTACTCTCTATATATTACAATAGGTTTACTATCTTTATTATTTATTGTATTTGCCCCAGCCTTGGCTGTTATAGTTCACCCTTCGGATTCAGCAGCTATAATTAGTAACACTGAAATTAGATTAGTTATAATTTACTTAGCTTCTTTAATTATAATAGCTGCTTAAATTTATAGAACCTAAATTATTATTAGCACCCTTGCCTGCCAAAGGTAGGCAACCGTTGCCATAGGCAACTGCCCTGCCTGCCTTTGGCTGGCAGTTGCAGCCATTGGCTGCAAGGCAGGGTTAGTGAAAGATAATTAAGGGGAAATCTGATTGTAATACCCACCTTGCTTTTAAAGCTAAACGTAGCGCTAGTATTTTTAGTGGATTGGCTATAAAATAATAATTCAACTTTTTTTATTTATTATATATATTTTTAGCTTAATTTTAACTTTTCTAGCCAAAGGCTACATAGGCTACAAAGGCTACACATTTTCTGCACCAGCCGCGGCAGGCCTGCCTGCCTTTGGCAGGCAGATGCCTGCCAAAGGCAGGCAAGGCTAGTATACTTTATTAGCACTATAAAGAATTTTAAGTTTAAAAATCAAATCGAGGGTGCAACCTTTTCTGACCTAATTTATATTTGAAGAAGCTTTTACAACTAAAAGTAGTTAAGTTTAACAAATTAATCTAGTCTAGAAGAAAGTATATATTTATATATCTTAGCTAGCAAAACTAATAGCCTTGCCTTTGGCAAGGCTAGTAAAACTTTACTTTATCAAAAAAGCCATTAAGTTAATATTAAAACAATTAACTACTGTTCCGCCTTAGGCAGCGGACAGCTGCACACTAATTAAAACTGATGCTACTATTAGTAGCAGCAGCCAATTGCTGCCGCTGCTGCAGCAGCCATAGGCTGCTGCGGCGGTAAATTTTAGTTAAAGTTAAAGTTTAAATTCTAGTAGCCTTTGGCTAGAAAAGAAAAGAAAAGTTGCGCATCTATAATAGAAGCAATCTAGCCAAACTATAAAAGCAATTGTCTGTCATAAAGTAATAAGGTTAATTTAAATTAGAAAGGCAAGCTACTGCCTAAGGCAGGCAGGCTGGTGCTGAAATTAATCAAATAAACTACAAGTACATTTTAATAATATAAATGCTTATATAAATTTTATTGCCTAGCCAAAGGCTAGTATAAATAGAAAATAATAATTAAAACATAGTTAATCTATTAAGATTACATTCAGTTAGTTATAGTGTCTTATATC
>JAEUWS010000975.1:0-12834 GCA_018524945.1 Podaxis sp. C-F-92630
TAGCCCTCGGTGGAAGGGTTGAGCTATGGGTTATGACAGAGTATGGGTTATCAAAAAGAGGTCAGTTTTTAGCACCAAAGAAATTCATTAAAAATCGAAAAGAAAATCATTTCCATGCTATACTATGCAAAAGACTTCTATAAGCGAAGAGATAAGGGGTAGCCTGTATACTATACAACTTTTCTGGGGAAATAGCCAAGGAACATGTATCTTTTACCAGGTTTTCTACCTCCAGACGGAGTTGATGGTTGAATTTTGCCAAAATATGTTCCATTAACCTTGATAATGAGCATTTCGTGGTGGAGAGATACCCGTTTCAAGTCGTTCTTTGTCTGCAGTTGTAATTTTATTGTATCTGGACAGCTGGGACTCAAGAGCAGTCTTCTGAGCTGATACATCATACCTGGCATTTAGGAACACGCAGGCCCTTTTTCAATGTCTCAAGAAGGGTGGTAGGCTTGGGTGGTATGGGGTAGGCAGTTACAAAAAATACTGACATGTTCTTTTCTTTTTTGTGGCCGCTCGGTGCCATTCTTGGCATATGAGACTTGCTCTGTCGGATGTGAAGGTCATGTCATTGGTCATGTTTGGATGGAAATCTATTGTATTATGTCATGGGCATTATGGGTTTTTGGCCTGAGTGACCTATGGGTTATGGGGTATGTAAAGTTATGGGTTATGTGCGTGGAACCCCCGCGTACCAACTCGGTGGAAGGAAAAATCTATGGGTTATGGGAGAGTATGGGTTATTAGAGATATGGGTTGGGAGAGAGGTGACTGTATCAACACCCGCTTTTCGGGTATGCTCCCCGAACATGCTCCGGTGTGAGAGTGTTGAACTGTTGCCTTGCAGATATCGGGGACTTGAGAACATAATATCTTCTATACGAGAATCCGTGATCTACCCCCTCCTTTCTCTTTACCTCATCATCCCTCCTCGGAGCTCCAAAAGGTGTTCTATTATTCGGCCCTCCAGGATGTAGGAAGACTATGCTCGCTAAGGCCCTCGCTAAGGCCCTCGCTAAGGAGTCAGGCGCAACATTTATCAATATCACTGCATCCGTACTTACGAGCAGGTGGTATGGCGAGTCTAATAAGCTCTTAGCGGGCCTTTTCAGCCTCGCGCAGAAGATGCAGCCCAGCATAATCTTTATGGGTGAAATTGATTCCTTCCTGCGGGAGAGGACAATAAGAGACCACAAGGCAACGTGTATGATGAAGGCTGAGCTCATGACGTATGTGTCATTTACCCAATTCCAGTTGATCTTTTGCACTGACTGTTCGAAATCTGAACAGTCACTGGGATGGCTTGACGTCAGCGACTGACCGGATACTGGTCCTCGGTGCCACGAACCGACACGACGATGTCGACTCTGCTTTCCTCAGGCGTATGCCTAAACGACTTGCAGTCGGTCTACCAAGCTACGAACAGCGGCTAAAGATCCTAAATCTCGTATGTTTCTTCAAGTATTCTTCTTGTCCTCACAACTATCTGACCTGGAAATCAGGTGCTGAAGGATACTTAACTCGCGCCAGGATTCTCCATGGCAGCACTAGCAATAGTTACTGAAGGTCATTCAGGTTCGGACCTTCGAGGGCTGTGTAGAAACGCTGCTATGGTGCCGGTACGCGAATTCATGAAGAGTGCAGAAGGTAATGAGTTGTTGGCGAAGGGTCAGCTCGAGGTGCGATTCAAATTTGTCTCTCTCCTGCGTCACCCATTGACTCGCCCTATGATTATATAGGGCTCCAAGCTACGGCCAGTGGCACTCGAAGACTTCTTCGCACATTTAAAACATTACAAACGCGCCGGTTCTGTCACACAATCCCATTGGCTGTTTTTTTTTTTTTGTCTTTGCTTTGCTTTGCTTTGTTTCTTCTGGTGAACCTTCTGACCCCGACAACTGGCTATCCAATATTCGGGTTCAGCCAATCTGAAAGTTTTTGTCCCGGATTTTCTGGGTAAAGCTCCAGACCCGGGACTGGCCAGTTATTCTACATTTGCAGAGAATATGAGTCACTCCCGTGTTCCAAGTTTCTCCTTTGTTACGCGTGTTACAGTTTTGGCAGCTGTAGAGGTTTGGGATCGGGCGTACCTCAATTTCTTTCCAATACAGTGTGTTCCCTTGATCGCTTTGTACAGAAGATCTTTATGTTTTCTGATGACATCTTTATTTCTCTTGAGCGAATGCCATATATTCACTATGGTAGGCGTTGATCTCTACTGGAATTTTATATTGGATTTTATTTTGTGACAGGGCCGCGATTGCTAGTGACGTTAGTGAGAGACGCTGCTGGGCTACGAGTTCATGTGTAGCCGGGCATCGTTCTCTACACCGGCAGTGGGGAGTTGGCAATGACGAGTCTCGAAGTGAGCTGTAGCGCTAGAACGCTGTGCGTGGATATGAGCCGAAAAGTCTTGGACAGCTTCCCACGCCTGCTATTGAGGAGGATGGAGCCTGATCTTCTCCAGCCAGCTCAGCCCGATCAGGCCTATGCAAGCAGTAACTTAGGCCGGAGGTAGGACACTGGCATTCCCTTGTATCCTATATCTCTGGCTAAAGGACAAAAATCCTGTTTGTCTGCACCAAGACTGAACATTATTTAATTGCTACTTATTACTGTACCGCGTCGTCCCACGTGCCAGGATCACAACTTCCCCCTCACATCGTCCCGTCGCAGTGCTACGGATCTATATCTTGTATACCTATCTCGTGCGCCGAAGACGTCTTGTGCGACCTCTACACTAATATATCCATACTTTCAGGCTACCGTGGTGTATTTTCGCCAAGAAGAGCCATCGATCAAGCTATTCCTAACCTCAAGGCACAATCAGACTCTGCACCGTCTAAGATATTCTATTCGAGCTCCTAAAATTGTCGCAAAGGAAGACACCCTATATCCTCGAGTACTCTGAATGGAGGGTATTTCAAGGATTAAAATATTGATACCTCACTTCAGCGGGGGCACTCGTAAGTTATTGCATACTGCTTGATCCGTGGTAACAGACGAAAAGAGGTGCGGCTATATGGTGGCATGATGTAATATAGATGATTTGCTTGCTGTCCGAGGAAAGGGGGAAAGGGCAAGGAATGCCAATCTCCGGACGTTGAACGTTGAACACGCTGACTGTTTGTGCCTGTTTGAGTTTCGAACCAGAACAACTCGGAACCGCACATTAGCATCTCAATGCTTCCCACTCTCACGATATCTAACAAGGAGTAATTGCGTGATAGAGACTGTGAGTATCCGCGCTATCTTTGTATATCACTGTCTAAGAGCAGAGAGCATAGACCGGATAAGGCAGATGGTTAATTGCTAGTTATGAGTGCGCTCAGCGGTCGTTCATTAAGTGCCTGCTTTTTCGAATCCACCCGACTTTGCTTAGGTCGCAAGTCCTAGATTGACGCGTACTACTCATCCCCCCGTCCTTCTCAATTTGCGGGGATCGCATGCAGCTGCGGCCCGCGGCGTAGTCGTTTCCCATTTCCCATCGGCGAATTTTCTCCACATTTCTATAGTCCACCCATGGATGACACAGATTTTCGCCTCGCTTCTCGTGTGGAGTGTGCCAAAATTATCTTTTTCATGCTTTTTCCCCTGTGGGCGTTGCCATCTAACCCTGTTGTTTCATCCGCTGGAAGCCCAACAAGCCAATCAGCACGGTTGGTTTGCTAGTTTAACTCCACCTAGACACGCCTGCTGCATTTTATAATGCCAGAGCTCCTGAAGGTCAACCTCTTTTGGCACATTATGACATTCATTGCGACATCCTGAAGCAGTTGCACAGCAACTAATCATTGATTGGATGCTCACGCTCTCCTAGTATCGCGCGTTTAAATTCACTCCAATTTGCTGTTCCTGGCAGTTCCTCGTGGTACAATATCTTCTTGTCTACACCATGACCTATCACGTTCAGCGAAATTCCGGCTGCGAACCTGGTAGTGGGTAATTCACTGTCAACGTCAACTCACGCAGAGCAATTGGCACTTGGGTCGACACCCACGGCAGACAAAAATAGCGCGCGCTTCAGAGCGGTAGCGTTCAACGTATTGCGCGTCGTTGAAGTATAAAAACTCGAAGGTACAAGGGTGACTCTCATCAGGTGCCGAAGCACAAAGATGAAGTTGTTCTCTTCAGCTCTCTTCCTCTCCCTTCTCAAGGTCGCTCTCTCTGCTGCCGTTGAGGCCAGAGCTGATTCCGCCACCAAGGCGGTCACTATTGACGTTGTCAACGCAGAACTTGCTCCTGATGGGTTCAAGAGGAGTCCGTCGCTTTCGCTCATACCCAGAGTGCTCGTTGCTGATGGACTACAGGCACTATTGTTGCGAATGGCAAGTTCCCTGGTGCACCCATCACTGCTGTTAAAGGGCAGACTCTTCAGGTCACCGTCAATAACAAACTGGTTGGCACTATTCTTTCACATGTCCAGCTTCTATAGCTCACCTAATTAATGCAGACTGACGCATCCATGCGCCGCAGCACTGCCTTCGTAAGCCTCCATTAACCTACACTTTCCGGAGGTTGCACCCTTATTGCATCTTTAGAACTTTGACGGCATTTTCTTCCACACCCCTGATGCTTATGTCGAGGGTGAACCATTTATCAACGCTTGCCCCATCGCCCCCGGCGGCAGTTTCACTTACAACGTGCCTCTTGGCTCTCAAACTGGTACCTTCTGGTATCATAGCGAGCTTAGCGTCCAATACGTCGACGTAAGCGCTTTCTGTGAATCGCTTGTGTATCCATGTTGTTCAAAGTACTATTTAGGGTCTTCGTGGCCCTCTTATCATTTACGATCCCGAAGATCCTCACCGCGACCTCTACGACGTCGACGATGAGTCCACCGTAAGATTGATTCTCTTGAGCTCATCTCTGCAGCTTCTGACTTTACGCATTAGATCGTCGAACTCGCCGACTGGTGGCAGAACTCTACCCTCCCTCTTCTCTCGGGCTATGAAGCAACTGGTATCGTCCCAGTTTCTGACTCCGGCCTTGTCAACGGCGCAGGCCGTTACAATGGTGGCCCTGCCGTCCCCTGGTCGGTCATCAATGTGGTGAAGGGCAAACGCTACCGTCTCCGCATTATTAATGAGTCGGCTCGTAACGTCTTCACTGTGTCAATTGACAACCACGATTTGAGTGAGTTTTAAGGTCTTTCCTTCTGAATTTCGCAGTTGGTTCAAATGCATCATTATAGCCATTATTGAAGCCGATGGCGAGCTCACTAAGCCCCTCACCGTCAAGAAGATCGAGATGCTCGCTGGCCAACGTTACTCCGTCGTTCTCAATGCCAATCAACCCGTTGGAAACTACTGGTTCAACGCACCCTTCGTCGGTGGTGCTCCAGAACGCAACCCACATCGTAAGTATCTGCCTATTCCTCTCAGTATTATTCACCAAACCTCTCTTCGCAGAGAACGCCACTCTCTCGCGCGCTATCATTCGCTACCAAGGCGCCCCTGCTGCTGACCCCGCTGGCCCGATGACCCTTGGCCCCGATGATGGCGCTCTCGTTGAAGCTGATCTTCGCGTAAGCAATAATAACCATTGTATGAGTCGAGCTGCGCTGACCCTATACCCCAGCCCCTCGAACCAACTCCTGTAAGCATATTAGTAAGGTGACTATACAGCCAGTCAATTGAGTATGTTTAGGTCTCCGAGCCCGATATGACCATCTCTTTGGACCTCGAAGTCGTGCGTGTTCTTCTTGGCCTTTATTCAACTCGATGCTTACAATGCACTACTAGGTCGCTGGAAAAGCTATCTGGAATGTCAACGGGGTCTCCTACTTGCCCGAGAAAGTCCCGACCCTCGAACGTGTCTTGGGGGGTGCTTCTAAACCCGGTGACTTCAACGTCACTGAGAATGTCTTCATTCTCCCCGCCAACAAGACCATTGAGATTACGTTCCCTCCGACGTATGTGCATCTTTGTTCAAACGCGTCGGACAATGCTAACTTCGGTTAATACGTACATAGTGACGATGACGATGCTCACCGTAAGTCTACCTTTATCAAGCAGACCGTCTTGATTGGAAACTCACTATGACCGAATTAAAATAGCACTTCACCTCCACGGCGTGAGTTCTTCATTCCGGAATAATATAGGCAGAGGGTTAAACGTTGATATGTCCACTAAACATAGATGAACTTCCAAGTCATCAAGTCCATGAGCTCTCCTGATCTCAACACCGTTGACCCGATCCTCCGCGACGTACGGAATCGTCATTTTTCTTGTTTTTCTATAAATAACTTATTCATTAATAGACTGTTGGCGTTGGAGGGTCTGGTACTACCATCCGCTTCAGAACTGATAACCCGGGGCCCTGGTTCTTCCACTGCCACATCTTCTGGCACAAGCAAGCTGGTCTCGCTACCGTCATGCTTGTTGATCCTAACACTGTCAAGACGGCTGTCCACCCGTCCAAGGCTTGGGACGCTCTCTGCCCTGCGTGAGTATCTCCTTTTCATACAACGGGGAACAGTAACCTGATCGAGACTTCTTTCTTTCTTTAGTTACAATGCTCTTCCTCCTGAGCTTCAGTAGATGCTAGACGATAACATTCATTCCCGGATAACCAAGTCTCAATAGATTTCTGGTATTTCATGGGTCCTTGATAGGTTGAATAAAGTGTTTATATCCTTATTTCCCAAATTCTGGCTTATCTGAATATACAATGCTCTTGATTCGAAATGCGTGTGAAGTAAGGGCACTACCAAGCGAAACCGCGAACGTACAGTCCGTGTCCATGGTGGCGTTACTGGAGATGATCATTATGAAGAGTGGATGATGGAGGTGGTTATATATGAGCATGTCAGCTTCCGTCCGAAGTTAGGACTTCAACCCGACAGGATATAGAGTTAGATAAGCGCAGTGCACGTAGGAAAAGGGGATTTTGAATTAAATTTGTTATGAAACGACGAGAACGAGGGAGAGACAGAGAAAAGAGAACTGCTATTCACTGGGTAGGTAGGTATATACAGTACCATACGTACACGAAAAAGATCTACGGGCTGTGTACGACGTACGAACGAAATCCGTTATACTCCGCATAGTCCGCAGAGGCGAAACCGAGTCAGAGAATCAAAGAAGTGAAAAGAAATGGAGGGGCAGATTGAGTGAGGATGAAGGGAGGAATCAATGTTATAAGATCTATATAATTAATTATAAACCACTAAACTGAATTGAGTGATGAATGAAGCACCGAAACAATGAGAAGGAGAGGAGAGGCGGTGGTGAAGTAGAGTGTCGAGGAAATGACCTACCACCTGCCAAATATGGGTTACGAGAATGATGGACGCCCAATAAACGCTTGCGTCCGTCGTTCGTCAAGCTACGAACGTATTTTCATGACCGAGGGGAATGAAGAGGTTCGGCGCGATTGTTGGTGAACGGAACTCTGGGGGGACGTTGGATGGGCTTTGCACGGCTAGCCGGTGGCCGATCTTCACAGTTGTCCATATCCTTCTGGGTTATGACGTCGGGTTGACTGATGAGCAGGCCGGGGGGCCAAAGAATGAGTGGGGTTGTACTGAACAGGGAAGCGGGGATCTCGCTGAGGAAGAGGGAGATAGGTTCTCCGGCTTCTAGGCTCTAGCTGGGGCCAAGGGTACACGTGATTCTATGAACATAGATCTCTAATCGTATGAGTTTCATATTCGCATAATGGCCAAGTGGGGAGATAGAGTAGATCTAGGATGTTGCAATGTACGGTGGGAAATTCTTTTAAAGAAGAGAACGGGGCATACAACTCGGTTCGCCAAGGTATCCGTAGTAGACGATGGAACATCTATCTGAACTATATTATCATAAGGTACCGAATTTCCAAAAAATAAATACACGAGTCCTTCTGTAAACCATTCATCGGGTCCATTACAAGAGCACAAGTCATGACAAACGTAGCTTCTTCAATAGGTTAGCCCAGTGTCCATGATTATGGTGCTTCGCCTCTTTACTATCGCCTGATTCTCGCTTTTGAGCTTGAGCAGCATCATCCTTGGGTTGATCGTTCTGGGGCTCTGAAGCGTGCTCTTCCTCATGCCAATGAAACGATCCTGGCATCTTGCATTCCTCTCTTTCCTTTCTTGCTTCCTCATCTGCTCGTTGTTGTTCTGGTGTCAATGTTGATTGTGGCTCATCAACGAGAATGGCGGGCGGCTGGAGCGCCTTCGGTTCGTGATGTGTATGATCTTGTACAGAAGGAGTAGGTTCGCATTCGGGTGATGAGGGAGACACATCCTCCTCTCCCTTCGACGCATGTGCTTCGCTAGGCTCCGACGACTCCCCTTTCTCTTGGTCATCCTCTGGTGCAGTCACAGTAACGTTCACATTCTCCCCCGGTCCGTGATCGCTCCGTGGTCCCCCCTCCTCACTCTCGCCTTCCATCCATCCCCCACTACTCTTCGTACTCGTGCGACTTGAAAACCTATGTGCAGCTCTAACGCTGTGGACTGCACTCTTCCATTTACCTTTGGCGCTGAAATGTTCTCTGAGGCCAATACGCAAATCATGCTCCTCTCCCTCAGGGGTAACGGGCACCTCAGCAGTCAACCACGGATCCTTCAGTGCTTCCTGAGCAGTCGGTCGATGGTTTGGATCAAGAGCAGTCAATCGCCGAATGAAATCCTTCGCCTGGTCGGATATTTTATTCCAGTATCTCGTCTGGAATTCGATTTTAGCTGCAGTGTTCTCTTCTATGAGCGCTTTTGTATTGTCGGCCCGGAAGGGGGAATATCCGCATAGGAGGACGTAGGTGATGATGCCTGTGGACCAGATGTCGACGGCTTTACCGTGTCCTTGTTTTTTTAGAACTTCCGGCGCAACGTAGCCGAATGAGCCGGCCATGGAGGTTAGTTGTTGTTCGGGCGAATGAAGGTGCTTCGCACTATAAAAAATAGGTCAGCATGCCTCCCACAGTGGAGTGAAGTAGAGGGTTTCCGTACATGCCGAAATCAACGATGACGACATCACTGTCCGGCGCCCTTGTGCGGTAGAGGATGTTCTCAGGTCTGGACGAGATGAGGACGGGTCAAGGCAGGGAAGGAAGCGAGTATAGGGAGGACTCACTTGAGATCGCGGTGAACAATACCGTTGTCATGGAGGTACTTGACACCAGATAGGATAGAATGGACAACAGCCGCAGCGTCCCTCTCGGTAAATTTGCCTTTCTGTAGAATCCTCTCGAACAACTCTCCGCCCACTGCCAGCTCGAAGGATAGATAGTACTTGGACCGCGACTCGAACCATTCATAGAATTTGACCTAGTCCGAACAGTAACGATCAGACTCGAGCGTACTCGACCACAAACCAAACACGCACGATATTAGGATGACTCAGGCCCTTCAAGAGCTCCATCTCGCCCCAGACACTTGACTCATTCCCCTTGACCTTCTTCTTGGGTATCACCTTTAGCGCAACGTCCTTCGTGACGTGCGGTCCCAGGTCTGTTGTGGGTTTCGTGGCTTCGTTGGGCGGTGTGCGTGCTGGGGATGAAGAACGCGATGAGCGTATCGCTTGCCGCTCTTGTGCTGAGAGGTGACGCTCGATCGACGCGGGCGGTTGTATAGGTTCTGGATCGGCCGCCGCGCCGTACTCTGCGACATCAAGTTGTTCGGGTGGTACGTGCCATGTCGCGCGCTATGTAATCGGCAAAAGGTGGAGTTACAGGAACCGCAGGGATGGCGACAAAACAAGGCAAGAAAGCGAAAATTCAATCAGGTTCCAGCCGTACGTATTAAAGCGCGCATTACGCACCACAACCTTACCGAAACTACCAACACCGAGAACTTGGTGAAGCTCGTAATTCTTCTTCTTGTTGAAGCTCGGTGGTTGGAAAAGGAGGGCTTCCTTCACAGTGAGATGCTTGAACATTGTGGCTAGTATGAAAACTTGATTACGATAAGGTATCGAGGTTTATAAGAGGAACATGGGCGAGGGCAGGATGGTGGTCAAGAGTATAAGGTATGTTATATTAGGCATTACAGCACAGGTTCCAGGGGTCTCCAGCGCCGCACGTGGTCCCTGTTGTTGTTGTTGAACTCTCAATTTCTACACCGCTACAAGCATACCTACTGCTAAGACGCGGTGAGCGTGTACTGAACTAACAGATTATCTACGCCCCTCGGCAGGGTGGTATCTACTCATGATGGAAGAGGGTTCTGAGGAAATGTGTGTAGGAGTCTGGTAGAGGGGTTATTCGAGCAGGAAAGTGTGTGGAGGTGATGTAGGGCGCTATCGAGCGCTATGGCAGAGATATGAATATAGACATACTAAGTATAATTATAAGGGTGAGTTATGATAAAGTATGGTTGTGATATAGGGAAAAAGGGAACGAAGGGCGGAAGGACAAAGTGAAATGAAGAGAAGTGTGGTTGGAAAGGGCGGCAGTTGATGATGGGTTGATGTCTATCCCTGGTCCTTGTTGGGGTCCTCTCCCCAGTCGGTGTCAAGTGGGGTGTTGTTGAGGGTGGGGTTTGTTCGTTTGGGTGGGCCTATACCTGATTTCGTGAAGGCGCCTGATTTTTCCAGAAATTCGGCAAGTGCAGCAATTCCCTCTTTAGTTCCCAGTATGTCCGGGAGATATAAGGTCGCTGAAACGTCGCGCAGGATCTGGCGGTGTCTTTCATAGGTGGGACATGAACGAATGATGTGGTCTCGCGTTTGTAGGTTCTCCCCACAGGGGCAGTTGATGTTTTCGGAGGGGACACGTGACCGGTAGTAGTCACCGAAGTATCCGTGACCTGTTCTGCATTGTACCAGACGTCCGAAGACCTCCCTCTTGTCGTGGAGTGCTATAAAGTGGGGTGTGGGTTGGAGGGAGGGGGGGATGCGATTGGCGACTGCAAACCTTCCCATTTGTGGGCGGTTCTTCCAGGCTCGGGTCCATTGGGCGGCCATTTGTTCACGTGCCCGTCGTAGGGCCCAGGTGGTGGTTGGGTCAGTCGTGCCCTGGAGGGACGTGGCTTCTTTGGCGAGCTGGTCTGCGTACTCATTGCCTCGGATTTTGGTGTGGCCTGGGCACCAGGATAGTGAGAGGTGGTGGTTAGGTGAGGCATCCAGCCAGCTGAGGGCGTTGCGGTAGAATGAATGTGCTATGAGTTGGCCTTGGCAGGGCTTCGGGTCTATGGCTGCTGATAGGGCTGAGATATTGTCGGCATAGATGTAGATGTGCTTGACTTCGGGGTGCTTCTTTGCATATGAAATAGCTTCGTCGAGGCCTATGGTGAGACCACGTGGTCCCTGTCAGGACTGCAATTTGCTTATAGATACTACGCAAAAGACTTCTACTTAAAAACGAAGAGACAAGGGGTAACTTGTATGCTATATGGCTTTTCGGGGAAATGGTTAAGGATACTCGTATCTTTTAGGTTTTCTACCTATTGAGGAAGGTAGTGGATCGGTGTAGAGTTATAGAGTGGAGTATATTTTTTTACGCCAGCATTGGGTGATTTTATATGTTGTATACATGAGTAATCATACTTTATAGAGTAATTTCCTATACTCCATCACACCATAAATCAACAACTCAACTTACCAACCTAACACTCCCCCTCAAGTCGAGGACATATTAAGTTCGTCTCGATGTCTCTCGAACTTTTGTTTTGTAGAGGCTTTGTAAGTATATCAGCAGTTTGTTCCCACAGTGGCAGGTCCCGATCTATTGGGACTTTGACCGGGTTTGGGTCTTTCTCAGAATGATTGACTCTATGTATTTAGTCTGAGCAATTTTGATTGCCTTTTCTTTTCTGTTGCTGTGAATCTCTATCCCAACAATTTTGGAAGGGTCTCTGAGATCTGTGATTTTGACTAGTTTATTCAATTTGTTTTTCAATTCTTTTATAAGATCTGAGCTACTCGCAAAGAGTAGGAGATCATCCCCTTTGTCTGGGTCATCTGATAACTTAGGTATTGGACTGTCCAACTCTGCATAGTTGTGACGAGTTCTTTTGTCTTGTACTTTTCCATGGAATAATATTATTGTTGTTATTCTTTCTTTTCTTTGTTGTCATGCTCTGTGAGGGTGCCTCCAAACTGGTTGCCCCCCCCTCACGATCAACACTATCAATTCCTGGTTCATCATGGAACCTGTTATTTTAATATTTCGTGTTATTTTAATATTTCGTGTGTGCACACTATAAAATTTAATTGATTTTGACCCATCTTTGAACCCAACAAAGATGTGTTGTTCCACTTTTGGCTGTAATTTATTTATTTCTTCATTTGGACAGAGTACCCAAACTGGTGCTCTGAACTCTTGGAGGTGGCCAACCTCAGGCTTTTCACCTGTCCATGTTTTCTCAGGTATTTTGTTGTTGAGAGTCTGTGTCCAGATTGCTGGTGAATTATTTGATCATCATTTATGTTAATAGTGATCATGTTATGGAACCACCTGTCACCCCCATAGGGCACCCACGAGGAGAAGACATTGTCAACACCATTCTACAAGAAATTGGACTCCCAAGTACTATCTGTGACTCCATCCCTACACAAACACTCAATAACATCCTTAATCAACAACCCACCTTGTGAGCAAACACTGCCTATCATAATGCCACCTTCACCAACAGAAGACTACCTGGTCATGCATCACTCTTCTCCACCAACTGGCCAACTCCCGGCCCTATCCATTACCCATCTGACCAAATGATGACAAAAATAATTCAAATCGCATGGGAAAATGCCCCATTCACACATGTGTTTGACTCAGAGGGATATTATCAATGAACCATACACAACAACTTCAATGTCTCATGGGCCCATGGATGGAAGATGTTACCATATGTGTTATGACCTTTGTATGAACTCAGGTTGCAACTAAGGCAAAGGCTTGAGG
>JAEUWS010000977.1:0-12827 GCA_018524945.1 Podaxis sp. C-F-92630
GAACGCAAAGGTACGCCAAAATCAGGTTTTCATGTGTCCGAACTCATATCGTCGCTCTGTAGCGACCACTGTCCTCGTCGAAGCACCTGCACTACCAACCTCTGCACCGTCAAAGGGTCCTAAAGCTGAAATGCAAGACTTCCTAGATGACCTGCTGGGTTGATTCTACGGAGCTGTATCTCACCTTTGAATCTTCCGAGGCGTGTCACAGGGTCGATAACGGGGCCAATTCCAGCTCATTAGGCGCTTACTTTCGGAATAGCAGACGACCTGCGAACGTTTGCTCCAGGCTGCCTCAGTAGGGCGCAGAGAGGTGATCGCTTGCCCATCCGATGGCGATCTGAGAGATAATAATCCGTGGTCGATGTTGACATACCATTCATCCGTGAAGTCTATGCCTCTAACCGTGACCCGCCACTCGCCTGAATTTACATCCCTCCCTCCCATAGCTTCCATTCATTAGGGATGTCAGATTTGCTGTTTAGGCGCTTCAGGGATGGAACTTGTTCATCTGACGCGAATAACGATAAACTCCAGGCACAAATCCGGCTCGGTTGAATTCTTATCAGCTACTTTACACTTAGAAACATTACATTTGTAGAAGAAAAAAGAATTCGTAGTGGTTTCAGCAAACGTCGCCCGTCGGTTGCCCGGTCTGGGTGTGGAAAACGGGCTCAAAGTACCAGACATGGGTTTCAACCTGGCCAAGCGTCCTGAGAATCATGTCCTGTCATCAAGTGTTAAACATCAAGGCCATATATTGTTCAGAAATATACCCAAACTCACCTGCGACAGGCTCGATCCTCCACTTTGGACTTGAGCACTTTCGCCTTCTTCCGCTATTAACGCGGTTCCATCATCAGCGAAATACTCGGGCTCTCCTCCACCATTTGGAACAGGAATGATACTAAAGAATCGACCGTCAGTAAACCTAACCACTTCATCGGAAACTACTTCAGAGGTAGCACATACGCAAACATATTCTGCTGGAGCCAGTGGTACTTAGGGGGCACATGACGAATATTCCACTTGTATGGGTTATCTTTCACTACGTCCAAACAAGAAATAGCCTTGCGATCCGCTGGAGGGCCATCGATACCGAAGGTGGGTGGGTGCTCGGGGGGCAACCACACCCCGTCGGCGCGATTGATGTTATAGATGCCTTTGGCTTCGTCAACAATCTTGACTTGCCACTGTTGCGAAAGACGATCATGAGTTGATCATGGAGGAACCGCTAGGAGTGGTTGAATAACGTACGATTTGGCGTTCGTTCCCACCCAACTGGGTTTCGAGGGTGATTGGGTTAGGATTCTTCTCTGGCGCAGTTGCATACACCGCTAGGCCGGGCATAATTGGCTTGGTTATTCCGTCAGGACCTTTGGTGATATCCAGAGGGTCCCTGGGGAGGATACGGTAGAGGCCAGGGGTGATCTTAACGATCTTCTGTTCCTTGGTGTCAGACATAAGGAGGTAATACGAGTGACGCAGCTGCGTTGGGGGACTTCATGAAGGACGATATGGGGGTTATTTATACGGTGCTCGAACATTGAAGGTGCCGTGGAGATAACAATAGGGGAAGGTGGAAGTCTCCGAAGAAACAATCTGCCTGTCAGTATCGAGTCTGAATGGTTCGAATTACGGCCTAGCTTGTCTATCGCCCCCCCCGCTGACGACTGGATATATCGTGCCCCCGAAGCTGTTGTTATTCTCGCCGCCAGTTGGGTTAAAGATACGTCGCGGTTTTGCAGACCCCAGCATGTGCTGTAACTCCTGGCCGCGACGAGCTTCTGAATCTTAAGGCGGCTTAACGGTGCCTCCCATTCAGAACCCTGGGGTTTAACGCGAAGGATCGGAGGGAGCAAGCGAAGAATGTAATGGTTTCCCAGGGCTCGCTAAATTTGTCCTAATGTGTCCCCAGATGCCGGTGAATAACTGCCTCCGTTTCCTTTGTAGAGCAGTCCAAATCGGTTTCAACATGCCAGCCTTCCCGACATTCAACGTGTGGCGGTTGCTCCTCAATAATGAAAGCACGACAGGAGCCTTGTTTAATCTGGTGAGGCCCCATGAGAAGATGCAACGGCATGGTCCAGCAAGGGGACCGATGACCGATGACTAAAGGCAGAACTAGTCGCCCGCTTCGGCGACACAACAACACAAGTCATTGACTTTGGTCAAATCTTATGAATAAGGCAAGGGTAAGTAGCTAGCGAGGCTGTAACTTTCCCCTAAATACGAAGATCCAGACAAGCGGTGGTGAGGCGAACGTTACTATTTCTTTATCATACATAATACACGGAAGGTGAGGTAATAGACAGATTATAAGGAGCAGAATAGTCCTAGCCAGTGTGGAGGATAGTGATACAATCTAATAGCATGAACATGGAGGGAACGAAAACAAGGAATGGGCCAGCTTCGGAAAGAAAATGTGTCGACATGAACGCAATCATCACAATGTACACTCGTCAAGGCACCAGGTATCAAATGGGCGTCAAGCATGAGGTATCAAAGGGCATCCAGCGCCAGGCATCAGACGATTTGATCCACCGAAGCCTGTCGGTGAACGGTCACCACAATTCCCGGTTGAGCATTCGGGTGAGCTCTCGTCATGGGGTATATGCTAGGTCTGCAGAACGGGCGATGATAAGTGGGGCTCGGCAAGCATCCAGGCCGGGACAGTGATTTGTAGAATGTTGGGCCTACGGATTCGGGTACGGAAAGTGCAGGTGAAGGTGGAGGAGAGGCAGATAACGGTGGTGAAAGAGGGATTTCTGGGAGTCGTGGGGGCTGGCTATCGAAGTGTATGGAGGTGGGGGCAGGGCCATGGATCGTAGGCTCGTAAGGTTGAGCGTAGATTGATAGAGTAGAGATGATAAAGGAGTCGGAAGGGTTAGCGGTGGTTTTCCCTTCGATTGTGCTTAGCTGAGAGGTTTGGCTTTCGGACTTAGTTGGAGAAGGGGCGATGAGGGTATGCAGGGAAGGATTAGATGAGGAGATGAGGACTGGGTTGGAGATATTTGGGAGTTTGTTGGTGGAACTGTTTCGATTGACGAGTTTCAAGGGTTTGAGGCCCCTATGGGGAGCATAAGGAACTATCTTGGAACGAATAGGAGGGGTACTCACAGGCTTCCGAAGGTGCCGGAACCGATCATCTCCTTCTCCGGAGGACGCATGCGCAAGATGTCTGCCTTGATCCATCGCCAGATTTTAGCGTATTCCTTCTTCGCTTCCTCGCCAAAACCAAAGAAAAGGAAAAAGATGAACGAGGATACAGGCATCGACCACCAGAAGAGCATCATAACCCGACGGAATTCAGGAGGGATGATCACCTCTGGAAACTGGTCGACACGTGAAAAGTTGGAATGGACATCTTCCCAGGTTGTCCACGGGCGGAGACCACCGGCAACATTGTTATACAAATTATAGGATGTTAAGGTTGTACCCCAGACCATCTCAGTGAGTGCCATTGCAATGAGACGCAAGTAGCGGTTCGTCGTGAGCGCAGAGTCCGAGTTCTGCAGATGAGACGCGAATATCAAGCGACGACGGATGAAGTGATGGAGAGCAATGGCTGGTTGATGAAATGATAAGTATTGCGAATGTGCCCACGTTAATGCTCGGGAACCTACTGGCATAGATCATGGTAATGACGGAGAAAAGCAGCTGAGGCAACCAAATGATGAGGATAGCCTGAATAGAGATATAGACGGCTGCTTGGCATCCGGTGTTCTCAAAGATGTCGAATCGATGGCCTTGGACAACGTAGTCTGTTAGGTTAAGGTCAGCAGAGAGCATCGGAATATAATGCTAAAGGACTTACGGAGCGCCATGAAGACAAGTGGAAGTCCAAAGCACATGAAAACCTCAAAGATCATACGACGTCGACGATCGGAATAATCAAAGGACACTTTGCGGGAAGACGAGACCATCTCCAAGTGTTTACAGACGCAGAGTGTCGCCAGTGGTAAGGCGTATGACGCTCCAACAACGATTTTCGAGGCTGCGGAGCGAAGTTAGTTAGGGGAAGGGCTCGGCAGAATAAGAGTAATTACTCACTTATATCGCACCAAACAGGTACTATGACATTCACATTCCCAGCCCAGATCAGAGAATTAACACCATAAATCAGGTCGACGAGAAAGAGCCAGGCAATGATTGATAAAGTGGCAATGTTTCTTGCGCGCCAGTGCCAGGGCAGCGGGACAAGAACTAACAGAGCAGCAAGGAAGGAAAAGACAGGCAGTTCAGGATGTTCCATAAGGAAAACGAAACGGTGGAAAGACTTGCAGTAGATCTTGGACTTTCATCTTTTATTTAAGCTTGCCTTAAGCAAGAACTGTGTGCAGGCAACTTCAGCGTCACAATGGAGTGTGACAACATTGTCTGCGTCACGTGTCGCTTGTCACAATGCTCTATGATCGCGTAAATCCTTGTTTTGCACAACAATGCAGTCGCCCGAGTCGTTTATAAATCTTGTCGGCGAGATGAGGATTTCGTCTGCTCCCTCCAGATACCCCAATGGCTGACATAACATATCCACTATTTCCGATCCTCGCTTTCCTTGGCTTCGTTCTCGTCCTCATTCCCTTACCGTGGCATCTGAAGGCATGGAACTCTGGAACTTGTTTCTACATGATGTGGGCTTCCCTCGCGTGTTTAAATCAATTTGTCAATTCAGTTGTCTGGCACAACAACGCCCGCAATCCAGCCCCCTTCTGGTGTGAAATTTGTACGATCATCCCTGCTCTCTTCACCCGATGAATCCCTAAACAATTCACTAGCGATACGCATAATGATGGGAGCCTCTGTCGGTCTCCCTGCATCATCACTATGTATCAATAGACGACTCTATCACATTATCACTGCCCACAGCGGATCCATTACTAACTCAGAGGTATGGGTTCGTTGTCATTGCTTATAGCCTACCTCTTGACTTGCGACAGAAAAAAAGAGCTATTATGGTCGACACACTCATTTGTGTAGTGTTCCCACTTCTGTATATCGCACTCCGTACGTTTGTGATCTATTCTTACATCGCCTGAGGAGTACTAACATGGTATAGAATATGTTGTCCAGGGTCATAGGTTCAACATCTACGAAGACATTGGTTGTTTCCCTGCCGTCTACAACACCCTTGCCATGTATTTCATTACAATGATGTGGCCTCTGCTTATCGGATGCATTTCCGCCGTCTATTGCAGTACGTTGAACATCCCTCCCCGTCCTTGCCTTGCCTCACGGCTCGTCAGTCCTTACTTTGTATACATTCTCTCGCCGTCGCATCGAGTTCACTAGGTTGCTGTCAGCGCACCCATCGATTACCATTTGGCGATACTTTCGCTTGATGGCTCTGGCCATGACAGAACTCTGTTGCACCATCCCGTTGTCCGCATTCGTCATCTGGCTGAACCTGACAGCTGCTCCCCTCGAACCGTGGATTAGCTGGGCGGACACCCATTTTAATTACTCACGCGTTGACCGATTTCCCGCTTTGATCTGGAGGAGGAATGCGATGCTTGTGGTATCTATGGACTTTACCCGATGGGTGGTGCCAGTCTCGGCGTTCATATTCATTGTTTTCTTTGGGTTCGCTGAAGAAGCCAGGACAAATTACTTTGCCGCGTTCATGAGACTCCGCAGATGCGGTGAATGCTTCCAAAAATCACGGTATGTGGTGAAAACCTAATGACTCGAATGTCTGTTGATTCTTTCAAAGACTCCGGACTTTCACGTCCCAAACCAAGTCAGAGCTATGCTCACACAGTCGCGCCGTGCTTCCTTTACCTGCTACCTGCGAATCGACAGAAAAGAAGACGCATTTTACTGCCTTGATTGATGAAAAAGTCGCTCCATCCATCGCAACCGATTCATCCGGCAGTTCTGACTCCCCAACAGTTGGTAGCTTCGCGCCGTCCTTTGACCTCCCAAAACTCTCCAACGATACCATGAGCGTTCGTACTTGTCCCTGGTGATCTAGTCTTTTTATATGCCACGTTTCTTACGACACGAACGCTGCTTCACTTGTACTATGCATTTGTAACCCTACTCGCTCATATATTCGTTCACTGGTATTTAGTAATTTCCTGGATTAATAGCGAACACCCATTCCTCATTCAACTTATTGGCTTTTTGAACAAATGCATTGCAACTCCCAAAAGAATTTAGTCCGCGTTCATTGCTACTCGATATTTTGAGGCCCAGAGTCACATGCTGACTTGAAATGGGACGAAGTACATCCAAACGCCGGGCGAGGTACGTACAAGCACCTCTCAAAATTTGCCTGTGCAGATGAAGAGAAAACACGTCAGATGACAAGTGCAGACCGAAGGAAGTAACGATAGATCATCGTCCGCTACAGTGTTGATCGGTACGGTGGGGGGCTCAGGGGAGTACGGCGAAGGGATCGAAGACGTGATAGTCCCCAGGATGCCAAGAGGGTGTGCTGTGTTTTCGGTCCACGTAAATGGGACGAGAAGACTCAGACCTCAGGGATTACGCTGGGACGAGGGCAGGACAAGACTGACAGACAAGGAACACTGAACTCCAGCGATGGAAGTGTACGTGATTTCCTTCTTCTCCCTAGTACTTACATAGTTCCTCTTTCGGTTATCTTGCAAATCGGTAGAAATACATGAACAAATAGTATATGATTATGTGGCTCAACTGAGAATGGATTTGGAAACGCTAGTATTGAAGACCAACAGTATGACAGAGCGGTACATAGTCTTCCGCCCGACATAAGTACAACATGCAAGGCCAAAAATGGAGTTCTAAGAAGTAGCTTCCAATACACTCTCCCCCCTTTCCCTGCATCCCATCAACCGATAGTATTGACGGACAATGGCCACGTTAATGCACAGGGCAGCAGCATTGGTTTGGCGTGACGTCGAGCTTGGTCTCCTGAGTGTGACATGCGTGACTATTGTTCCCTTATACATCGTACATTATTCCACCATGCGATTCATTGTCTCCCCCTTTACATTGTCCTGAAATTTATTGTTATATCAATATGGTACTTCGGGAATATATATATATATGCGTGTACTCGATGTGGATTTACCTTCGCTATCACCCTGCGCTTTCCTCTTCAAGGCCTTCGTTCTCCAGCCGCAGAAGCTCTCAGCGCTCATCATTGCCTAATTTATTATACCCCTCAGCTGACATGGACCAATTTGATTCCGACTTGGACCCATTCCTCGCTGCATTCAACCCTCCCGAGCTGAGTCTGGCCACCAGCATCGAGGCGAGCGGAGCTATCTTTTTGCCTGTCGATGCGGAACGCCTAGCAGACACACAAGTCGCAAGTATGTGTATTATCGCCTGACTCGGTATGCTATTCCCTTTCATCCAGAGGCCTCATTCTGACCTTTCCTTCCAGATTGACGTTTCAATATTATCACCATCTACGAATCAAACCCAGGAGGCTTGAATATGATGCCATGTATGTCTCCTACCCCATGATTCCGCTGGGAGGCTCTCCTTATTTTTTTTTTCGATACTCAGATCCCTTTTCCCATCAACGTATTTAAAACATACCCAAGTCATTGTAGCATCATCGTGTAGCATTAATCTATACCATAGCAATATGCAGCAGTGCCGTTAGCAATGGGGACGGCTAACTTGGTTTGATTTTTCCGACATCACTCACCTCACAAGCAAGGACATTAAATTCTGTTCAGATTGCATTATCTTGTCGTATTCGTTACCTGTTGTCGCGATCCCTGCATTTTTGACTTAGCACAAAAATTAAAAAACATTCATTCTTTGACTCCTAATCCCGCCCTTTCTCAGAACCCCGCCCCACGCGAGAAAAGTTCCATTCGCCATCATGGGTCTTGGATGATGCCAGCACGAGATGGAATCTCAAGAGTTGTAAGGAAGCAGACGCTTTTTTATCACTGCTTCACGATTGGCCCAAATACATCGACACAAAGTTTGAACATACAGAATGACTTATAACTAGGGCTTGATATTGCGCAAGGCGTAAAACAACGTGATGAGATGATGATACATGTGTGACTATGTTATAAGGTACAGGGCTGACAGAAATCCCTGTAGAATTGCCACTCAATGGCAGGAGACTTCGGTGCATCGAGAGCCGGCTGATGTCTGACATTATTGTGCATTTTTGCTAGCGTTGAAAGGGTATCATTTGGACTAGGAGCAAATATTAGGCAAGGAATCATTATTTGTATGGAGGGTGACATACAGGTATATTTTTTCGGAGTTTAGCAGGTGAGGTGCGAATCCGTCCTCAAGGTACCACTAACTGTCATGCAATTACGCAGACCCACGTGGCACCCCCACCATACCGAACCTCATAATCAGCCAAGCACTCATCATCCTCGTGAGCAACCCCTGATGATGGCAGAGAATCATCGCCTGATGACAATGCAGGGCATTGACTTTGGGACCCGAAAAATGAGAGGTCGAAGGAATTGAACATATCGGAAAGCATTTGGACGGCGACGGAAGTTCGACAGGAGTTACTGGTGAATGATAGTCAAGGTCGGAATTGAACGAACGCAGGTGTAAGAGTTTGTATAAAGAGTAGCAGAGGTTACCATCCCTGCAAAAAACATTTATATTGACAGACAATGGCGCCAAACTGAGCGGACAATGCAGGTGTTACAACGACAGACGAGCTGCCAGTCGTCAACCCGCCGATTGTCTGACTTGTCACGCATGTCACATTCATTGTGACATTGATCGTCCCATCGACCGACAATTGTCGCCTTAGATGCGGGGCCTAGAGCCCGCGGAAAACGAATGAATAAAACTGGCCGTAGAGCAGGAACGTGTTCTTGTGTATATTCAAGAAACAGACCTCAGACTAGAGCTGCAAGCAAGACTTATGAAGCAATCCCTAAGAGCTTTTGAAGGTATAGAGCCAGCAAATGCCAACCAAATATCTACCTTGCTAGTGAATGCAAATAAATTGTATGTTTGTCTAAGATGCGTGGCAAGGTTGCGAGTATCGACCAACATGAAACCGAGCGCCAAGACATTGTTGGATTACTGAGAGATTTTATTAGGGAGCAGCGAGGTCGTATGCGGCTAACGATGGCAAAAGAGCTGAAAAAAACCCGAGATCCCTGAGGAAAAGGAAGAATATCAGAACTTCAACGAATTCGTGATGGCCATACTTATGGCCGATGTCGTGAAGAGAAGAAGGAGCACACTCAAAGACAAGCTGCTGAGAGGATGATGAATTTCGTACATTCTGCATCACTTAACTCAGAGAAATGTGATTATTTCTTGCGTGACTAACTGGGGTTATGTGACGTGACAGCCTTTGACCGTGGCGTGACACGTTTTTCTGATTATGCCGTCTACTTTAGGGATCCTGAATTCGACAACATGAACAAGTGAACAAAGTGTAAAAATACACAAACATAACGTAGATGTACATTAGATAAATGTGTCACGAAGTCGTACTAGGATGGAAGACCAACGTGAAACTAGAGGTGGTATCATTGATGATAGGAAACTGGGCCCCGGGAGTGATAATAAGAGAAGAGGTGGCGTCGCAAGTGGACAGAAAATATGGCATAGGAGATTTGCCCTCCGGGTCCGATATTGTATATAGTGAGTGACAATCAGTAAACTTCAAAAGTGGCGGAGAGACGGGTGTACTGTAAGAAGAAATGAATCAGAGGTCGGCGATTTAAGAAAGACGGAATTGGATGCTCACAAAAGCGGTAAAGTTTTTTCCGGACCTTTGTGTTTTCGAATCCTGTCGAAGGCATGGCAAATACAAGTTTTGATGTTCTTGGCGATTGCGCTGTACTCGCGCGTAGCGTCTTGACAAAAGGCAAAGAAAAGGAAGAAGATGAAGGCAGAGACACGAATGGACCACCACCCAACGTAGGTCCAAGCAAGGTCAAATTTAGGAACGAAGATCAAGGAGAATTTATCAACACGAGAAAAATTGGAGTGGACGTCCTGCCAGCTGACCCAAGGACGGAGATGGTGGCGGACAGAAAACCAAACGTTAACGGAGAGGACAAAGCCGCCCCAGACCATTTGAACAACTGCCATAGCCATCAAACGGAAATAGCGTGAGGGTGTCAATGCTGAACCCCCGTGCTGCAGATGTCGAGCGAATGTGAGACGGCGCTGAAAAAAGTGATAGACTGCGAAACCTGACGGAGAACGGTAAGTCGTATGATTAGCGCACGATAGAGGCAACATACTAGCGAAAACGAATGTAAAAGTTACCGCGATCAACGGCGGTAACCAGACCAAAAGGATCGACTGCACGGAGTTGTAGGTGTTCGCTCGGCATCCAAAGTCTTCAATGATATCAAAACGATGGCCTTGAACGATATAATCTATGTGAATAAAATCGTCAATAAGACGATGAAAAAGATCAAGGTGGAACAACGTACGAAGAGCCATGTAGATAAATGGAACTAGCCAGCACATCAACGCCTCAAAAATCATGCGCCGTTTCCTTTCTGTCAAGAAAGATTGAGACTGTCGAGCAGAGGCAATCTTCTCGAGGTGAATACAGATGCAAAGGCAGCATGCTGGCAATGCCATAGTGCCACCGACTTGTATTTTGGTTGCTGAGCAGCGGACGTGTCTTAAGTACCATTGTATGTTATGAGGAAACTGTAACTTACCAATATCGCACCAGACAGGCACGACTACCTTTACATTACCAGCCCAAATTATCGAGTTGGCACCATCAATGATATTCGCGGCGAAAAGCCAGAAAACGAGCGAGAGTATAGGAACGTTACGAGCTTGCCAGTGCCAAGGAAGAGGAACGAGAACGAGAAAAGCTGCTATGAAGCAACCGGCAGTAAGGCCTACAGCCATGGTATTCGAAATATGAGCTTCGAGAATCCGGAAACATCAAAAGGGATGGGGGATTTATATGAGGGCATTGTCCCGAAGACCCTTGAAGAGCCGTTATGGTCGTTCATAGCAAACAATGGTGAGTGTGACTTTTGTGACATTATGTCACAATGTCCCAGTACGGGCGTCTGTTTGGGTGACCTCTGCCGATCACATTGTTCGGAAAGTATATATGGCCCAATGTGTTCTTTGTCTGCAATTTGACTTCCCACCACCTGCAAAACCTTGAGCGTTTGCGCCTTCTCATTTTTATTTTACTCGCTCTCTTCTTCTCCAGACCACTTAATCACACATCCAATGGACTCCTTCGATTCGTTCGAATTCATCTTAGTCGAGTGTGAGGGGCCATGTGCCCCCACAACCGACAACGCCCTCAACATGTCGGAGTTTCACAAGCTGTTAAATCAGGAGGGCTTGCCAGTCGATTCTGACTCCCCGATGCCCGGCTACGGAACTGTCTGCGTCATCGCTTAGATAGCGAGGTGGGTGAATTCTCTGGCCCTCTCTTCCTTCCCTTACTAACCTTCATTCATGACAGGTGTTGCCCAATGCAGGTCTTTGGATCGCGTATAGTATGTTTATTGTTTATTGGGCGTGGATCGCTCGTCAATGGCAACGGAATATCCAAATCAAGTGTATCTATAGCCCCGATACTTTATGTTTTTGCAGTGGTCCACTTACATACGGTGGTCCTTGCTATTCGCCATTTCTCCATGCTCCTTTGTTCACCTTTTGTCTTATTACTATTTATGATCAATTGTAGCTTCTACTTGGACCAATTCAAGGCGTGGGCTTCCATTCGACCATCGTTTTGGAAATAGCATCTGGCGATTTCGTAGTAACTTAAACTCATCTCGGTGTCTATAGCGTTGATCGTGTGGGATCTAACAAGTCATACTGTAAGGCCCCATCCATGCCACGAGGTGGGTCAATTAGAACTAGGAGTACTGTATGTAAAATCTTAGAACAAAAGTAATGCAATAGTACTACATTGTCAGCTGGTATATTTCTTCTTTGTCCGTAGGGCCACGCGGAGGAACCATAGTCAGCCTGAGAATTCCTGGCACAGTACGTTGCGCAAAATTAAGGGATCGATCAATTAGGGTTGATTATGTAGCCTTCATAGGGTGTTCGTCTCAGTCCTGTCTCTCAGGGTGAATGCGAATTCCAAACCTGATCACCGACTTGGAAATATCGGTGCTACCGGGCAACATCACCGCCAAATCGTGATAGGTCTTGAATTTCGATAAATCTCTAAGAGGTTCAAATCTCGGAGCATATGTTTGACCACCGGGATAATAATGAAAACAATTAGGTCAATGTCTGGGTATGAAGGAGTACACTAGTAAATGGGGAATCAGCGATCACGATTATGGTTAAAGCAACCCGCAGAGGAAAAGGCTCAGATCTATCCTATGGAACTGGTCCTGGCGTTCAGGAGATGCAGGCAGCTTGCAAAAGAAACGAAATAACGGCGCTCCCTCTAAAGGGCGATACTATGCCAAGTTAGATACAAGCACCATCGGGTAAGAGCAGGCCGTCAATCCTATCGTGTCTCCTTGAGACGCCAAATAGTGCTCTTGGTGTCATGTGAAGGTAGAGACCTATACGCATTAACCTGTCTGCTATCCCGTGTACAATAACCGCATAACCCCAATCGCCGCGAACCTACTATATATGTATTCGAAGAAAAGAACTAGGATTAGTGCAAACATAAAGGAGATGGGGCATATCAGAAGGAAGGTGTCGGCAAGCGCAGCACTCTGGCGAGTATTTGCCTTGTTTGGTCTGTGAAGGCGCCTCGCTCTAGGAAGTAATTAACATGGTCTTGATTTTGTCGATTTGCGTGAATCCGAGACTCATATTTAATCACAAGGCTAAGAATGTCGGTCCTATCAGCCATACAGCCCCCAAGATCGTAATAGTTCTTCAACTTCGATTTCACTAAGAGGTTGAGTCTGAGG
>JAEUWS010000976.1:0-12796 GCA_018524945.1 Podaxis sp. C-F-92630
CTAGGGCTTCTGAACTGTCTAGTGAGATAGCTGCCCCCTGGCAGTGCCAGGTGACCAGTGATAAGGACTGCCATTAACAGATCAGGGCATGAGTGACCATATCATTTTGCTCCCATGCTTCTAGGGCTTCTTGGTCCTCTTCATTGGGTTTGGGAACAGTTCCTTCAATGTAGCCAAGGACCTTGTGCAGCCCAAATAGAATAGTAATTCTTCTTTTCCAGGCCAGCCAATTATTATCCTTTAGCTTATCTATTTTACATGAGGAGAGATTAAAACTAGGCATCATGTTGACTGGGTGTCCTGTCCCCTGTGGGATAGTCACCATAGTAGTATCTCCCTCAGTGTTGTTGAGTGTGCATGTGTCTTTGGGGCCCATAACCTATTGAGGAAGGTAGTGGATTGGTGTAGAGTTATAGGGTGGAGTATATTTTTTTTATGCTAGCATTAGGTAGTTTTATATGTTGTATACATGAGTAATCATACTTTATAGAGTAATTTCCTGTGCTCCATCACACCATAGGTCAATGACTTGACTTGCCAACCCAACACTACCTCCTCTAGGTGAAGCTGGCAGCTGATTCTGCAAAAACCTGTCCCATTGACCTTGAGAATGAGCAGTTCATGGTGGAGAGGTACCCATTGATGAGCATAGAGGTGTCAAGTAAGCTTTGACAGCTTGCAACAGTGACTGGTTCCAATGAGTTATCATTGACATCATCACTACCACCATTAATTTTGCTGTTTTCCTGTGCCTTGCATGATTTGAGGACAGCTGCACAAATTTCCTCATCTGATAATTTGTCTATCACATGTTTCTCCTTGATGGGGTTTAGGAGGCTCTCAAGTGACATATGGTTTGTCTTTTGTAGGGCACTGGTAGCTTGGAGATTACTGGCAGGGGTCTTATTTAATTTGAGCTCTGTCTGTGCCAGGGGGTAACTACAGGTCACCACAGTCTCAGACAGGAAGTGACACAACTGGAATGAAAGGCTGGGAGTGTGCAGTATTGAAGGTAGGAAGGATAACTGCTTTCTTCTAGCAATTCTGGATTGTTGGGGTATCTGTTTTGGCCCAAGCATTGCAGGCAAGTTGCATCACATCAAGTTGATTTCTGTCATAGATTACAGCTGGTGTAATACCAGTCTCTTAGTGGTCAAGAGCTTGCTCTATATACAGCTTGCAATAGTGTGCCTTGGGTTACTGTATATGCCCTTGATTGAGTGGTTGAATGTGACAGGTTAGGTTGGGAGCAAATCTGATGACTTCAATATTTTTGAGGTCATCTGGAATGGTGTAGCCAGAAAAATTGTCCTGCAACAGGATAATCTCATGCTGCTCGAGATGGAGCAGGGCATCCCATTTACTAAGCCAGTCTTGGTAGATGACAGCTGTTATCCAGGCTTTTGCATTGTGCTGGTAATCAAAACCAAACTGGATACTGGTCCTCCTGTGAGAGGAGCATGGCTGCTTGGCTTTCCCAATTATCATGGGCTCCTCCTTCTTGCTTCCATCTGCATTGACAGCAAAAAGACATGTCAATTGGACTCTGCATACTTTGACACCTGACAAGTGCTTGTCAGCCAAGCCCAATCTGGAAGCAACCTATATGCAACAACATCAGAGTTATTCCACCAGGTCACAGTATAAAATGGCTCCTACACAAAAAACAAGCCCATCTCATACATGTTAAAAATACCTTTAGGTCTGTACTCCCTCGCTTGGAGAAGATTCTGAATTCGTGTCCTCTCAAGTTCAACATCTGGTGGATTAACAGAGCTGGCTTGCCCATGGCATCATTGCTCCTTCAGCCCATTCAGACATTTAAATTTTGTTACCCAGCCTTCACCTAAATGAAGCTGATCTTCAGGGATATTCCAGTAAGATTAGCAAGACACGTCCATTTTGAAGATTTGACAAATCACATCACCTGTCAAAAGAATGCCATCACACATGGCCTCCGCAGCCCATATCTCGAGCATCTCTGTAACCTCTGGGTGCTGGGTTTGCTGTGTCTGCTTCTGAGATGTCACAATCCCTCCACTCTCTATATATGTCTTCTGTAGTTCAGCCTCCACCCTAACCCATGCCAAAACCAATAGTTGCTTGATAGTGAGACCAGCAAAGCATGGCTCAAAGTACTTTTCTGTTTTTGATTGGTTCTGTCCATTTTTGTGGAGCTAATCAGGGACTTCAATTTTCTGTGCAAGCGTTGCATTCACATGCTTCGAATTTGATTTTGTCTTGGTCTTCAAGTTATTTGGTTGACCCTTGACAATGGCACTGTCATTTCCAGGGCCTGGAAGAGTAATTGTTATAAATAGAATTCACTGGACTTCATTCACAGATGTTTCCACTTCTTGCCCACTGTCACAGGCAAGTTGCCTGCAGCCTCCCGCAACTTCTATACTGCGAGTTGCTGCACTTCATCAAGGATATCAACCTGCTGTGTCGGAGACTCCTTGAGTAGAGCAACAATATGAATTTCTTCTACAAGGTTGCCCTCATTATTGAGCCATTCTTCGTCTATGGTTGCAATTTTTTCGCCTCCGGACAACTGGGACTCGAGAGCAGTCTTCTGAGCTGATACCTGATATTTAAGAACACGCGGGCCCTTTTCCAATGTCTCAAGAAGGGTGGCTGGCTTGGGTGGCATGGGGTAGGCAGTCGCAAAAAACACTCTGACACATTTTTTTCTTTCTTTCGGCTGCTCAGTACCATTATTAACGTATGAGACTTGTTGTGTCGGACGTGAAGGTTGTGCCATTGGTAAACCATGAATAGGGACTCCATCTACAAGAGGAGAGAGAGAGTTGGAGCTCGGTACATGTCACAAGGAGCTGGTTATTGGAAATAACATAAACAAGACCATAGGCCAGTTTGCAAAACCATCCAGAGAGCAACCACGTTGTTAATTGGCCCAGATAACCCCAATTTTGTAGTCAGAATTTGAGGTGAGTGATTATATTTCTTGCCTCGCGACGCGCAACACGCCGAGACTCAGGTTGCAAGAACGAAAGGACATTCCAACCTCTTGCTCCTCATAGTTTATTATACTCAGGGTGAATGGAATAAGGAACGGGGGGGGGGACAGGATACAAGTATAGGTACCAACGAGATAATAGGCAACAACTTTGGTGCCAATTTACCTTAGTAACAGTACACTGTGGCTCATTATCAAGGGAAATAACTTCGTGATTTCAAATATCTGTGACAGTGAAAGGTTTGGAGGAGCTTTCAGTCATATCCGGGGCCTGGTTATTATCCAAGGTGTACCGGACTAGCATCGCATGCATGGAATTCGACTATCTCTTACGAACTTCACTTACTAATATAGCCTGATATAATGCTCTTGCAAGGCTTAGACATGAGTCCCATTTGATTTCGTTGACAAAGCGTGCGCCTCCATTGTATCCTACAACTACCACTACTTGACATTCAGTTTCTGCGAATCGACTGCTCCTTCCATTACTCCAACCTTCAAGTACTGGTACCTGCCCCTGCACCGGCTGTAACGCCGTTACCGAGGGATCCGACGGTAGCAGCACCGGCATTAGTACCTCCGCCTGTGGTAGCACTGGCACCGGCACCCACAGCTTCGCCAGTGCTCGGAGGTTCCTCAATCTCACGACAGCAAGTCCAACAACTGCCCTGCTGCGTTGCGTCCCATCCACGGGGACAGTCACGTTGTTCGGGGAAACAAATACGCAGACAGATGCTCGGGCGGCCTGGCACTGCAGAAGCCGGTGCAGGTGCTGCGGAAGCCGGCGCAGGCGCACCCTGGGGAGCAGGGCTTGCAAGGGCGACAATGTTACCCAGCAAGATGAACGCGGCAATGACGGTGGTCTGTGTGAGTTTCATTTCTGGAAATACTCTAAATTTCAGGGATGAATCAACCGAGGAAATGTCATACCTGATTTCAAAATTGCTGCAAAGGGGAGATGGTGAGTGGTGGTTGTGGGTTTAGCTAAATCGGAACTCACTAAAGACTTGTGGAGAGGTGACTCTGGAAGGTTGGGGAGGAAATTGACAGCTTTTTATATCGTTTCTACAGGCACTACGACGTAATCAGCAGTTGGTTTTTGTTTCATTTCAGAACTTTTTCTCTACGCGAGGGATGGAGTTGACGTTGTGCGCCGGGTTCTGGTTTGACGGCTAGCCCAATTTACACTAGATTCCGCAGCACCTGTAGAACTAAGTTCAACTAACCAGGTGCCATTATGTTGGATGTGGTGTCGATGATGTTTGTGGGGTGGTGGGGACTGGCAACTACGAGCGGACTAATATCTCCCATCATCGACGTTGGAAGGACTCGTGAGATAGGAGGAAGGCATTACAAACGAAAAGGCTGTTCAGCTGCCTCCCCATGTAGCGTAACCCGATGAAAGTCCGAGTTAGCCCCATGAAGAATGACTAGAAAGGAAATATGACATTGACGGATGCGGAAAAGGTAGTACGGTATGAGACTATAGCAAGTCGAAGAGATGCACACAAAAAAAAAAACACGCTATAAAATTAATTCCGCAGTTAATGGGCCTCAAAGCTACGAGCTAATGGGGTGGAACATCATGATGCCTTCCGGATTAACTAATGAAGGTAAGAGATTAGTTAGCACCTACAATAAAAAATATACAACATACTAATTACCGGGGATCATCCTGTCACCTCGCTGAGAGTGTATGTTTGACAAGAACCGGGAGCATTGCTCATCCCTTACATTAAAGGAAGCAGGGACGACCCATGGAATCATTACCTTTAGTGTTTATAACTATTGGTCAGAACCTATAGAGCAAGTCACCTAAACACCGCTACTTTTGTGCAATCGAAATAAGTCCATCAATCTTCTTTATATTCCTCTGGTGGAAATTCTTCTTTCGCCTGTCTGAACAAAATGTCCAGACAGGATTTTATTCAAGAATTGATGGATTTATTCCTTCGGGTGCTTCACCCGATGGCCACATGCTCCAAATGAGGAAGGTTAGTCATTACATAATCCCATCAACCAATCTAATCTTGCAGCATTGCCCTCTGGAACACGCCAGATGAGAGTGGTATTCCACGTGTCTGAATGTCATTGGGTTTCTTTTGGGTTTCTTGCACCGAACTTGCGATGAACGCGGCCAAATCTGGTTACGATTACTACTATTATTATTGTTGTTCTATTTTCATTTTATCTATTTTAGGAACCTCTTCCCCGCCGGGATTAGCCACTGCATAAAAGTGGCGGTGTTTAGGCGCCGCGCACTATAGATGCAAAGTACTTGGCAAAGAGCCGAGAATGCCTGAGCGTTTGAGTGATGAAGTTGGTTCTGCACTAGGCTCGAGGCCCACCGCGAGTGTTGCTCCCCGCCACGTACATCACAGTGACCTTAGTGCTCGGCTTCGAGGCGTGAAGTAGGGCAGCACGGCCCAGTTGTTCTTCGCCGTTCAAATTAATCTGCGTTGTAATCACCAGGTTGATGATCGTGTGGAAATGGAAAGATGTCCCCGTTTCAAGGAGTGTCTCGGAGGATATTGGAGAAACCCATTATGATAGGTGTACTGAGACTTGGGTTCATGGTGTAGGGTATACAGATTCTTATAGTCAGTTGTCTTCAATGCTTGGTTTTTTTCACGTCGAGATGAGCCAAAGTGAGAATACACAATTCACATTGGACCTACAAGCACCGTCTTCGCATCCAAATACAACATACATATGAACTATCATTCAATACGCGGCATCAAACGTCCATGACGCTCGTTTCATCGCTGCAAGCTGGAACTGATCATTATGAACCTTAGTTGCTGTCCCCATATGACTTGGGCTGCGCGTCCTGGCAACAAGTCCAGCAGCTGTCGTAGTCGCCGTATTGGTAAGGACTCCATCCATCACCGCATTTGTGATGGTGGTGCCAGCAGACGTGGAGGCATGCACGATCGGTTGGGAGATCCTCGGGGGTGTTGTCGTATTGGGCAACTGCGCCTTGGGCGATCAGCAGGATGGCGGTGATGGCAATGGCAGAGATAGACTTCATTTCTGGATAACGATAGAGTGAGTGGGATGCAGCGTCAATGGATCATAAGGCGGCAAACCTGATACTCAGCAGGTGCCTGCATAGAGACGGAGTTTGTAAGCCCTTTGCACAGCTGTGAGGAGGGGAAAAGACTTACAAAGGTAACGGGTAGCTGTAAAGGACTGTTGGAGAGAAAGTGGGGCTCGAGGACCTTTTATCCCTCTCGCTGGCTAGGTATAACAGTCAGTCATGTCCTTTTCTCTCTCTAACTCCGCTATCTAGTTGAGGCTAAACGGGTTACATATTGTAGCTCTAGATGCACAGGTGTACGTACGCCATTGCAGTGAACGATGAAGGTAACCGAACAATGAACATGCTAGAGAATAAGCATACGAAGCTCGGAATCGCTACACAAATATGGAACACTACTTGAGATGAATTAATTCATCAGATGTGAGCGGAAATCCTAATTCCTTTTTGCTCTATAGCATTGTCTCTGGTTCTGTACACTCCCCTCCTCCATACCCTCAGGCTTTGCCGGTAGGGATGCCTCAGAAACTGGGTGTACGAGATTCCTCATTCTTGATGCTTTTAGCATAAAACAAGCAGATGTCTGTGCGCCTCCATTATACACTCTCACCCATGGGGACTTGATTGGGTGCATTCATTAACACCGGTTAAATCTAGGAGAATGAAGATACTTACCTCGGCGATATCCGTGCATGTGATCCCAGAAGCCGAACTATCATCGCTGCGGCGGGTCCCCTTCGTTGATGCGACACCGCCCATTAGGTCGGATGGCTTAGCAGCCAAACTGAGCAAGGTGCGACAGCATCGTGTTATGAAACGAGAGATCCGAAGTGCACTGAACTTCCAGAAGAATTGTTCCGGCGACAGTGGTGAGAGTAGACTTGGTGTCCAGAATATTACTCTCTGACGACCTTCGAATCCCGACGAATCTGAATCTTTGATTAAACCGATCTTGGCAGATGAAGGATTGTCAGCCGAAGGGTTTCGAGCTATGGTACATAGATCTTGACGTGTCTGGTCCTGCTGCATGGTAAGATTATATGAGATAGGGTGGGGGGATTTCATGTTCTTTCGTCACCGCGGGCCGCTCAACTCAGCAATTCATACATCGTCGGAACTCGCTTCCGCCCAATCAACGAGTTGGTCGATCCGACGCATTACATTCTACAGACTAATAGATTGGAACCCGTGACTTCCACTCAAGACACGTTGGACAGCTCAGAACATTGGACATTGGTGCTAAGGATTTAACGGAAGATAAAGTAGCTCCAAGGAAAATAAGACAATGATATCCTGCGTTTCTCAATCACTACAGACGCATCGGATGGTCTGTTGGAGAGACAGCTTAACCAGGCGGTTCGTTTACAAGAATGGATTCGCGCCGGCATTGTCAGTGATTCTGCGGCGAATTCAATACCTACACAGGGGTCAATGCATCCAAGAGTGATGAGGCTAGGAAGGTTACAAGGCGACTGATTGAGCTCCCCTAATGAGGTATAGAATTGGGAAAGGACAGAATAAAAACGGGAAATACAGGTGACGTGGTAGGCAATTTTGGCAAAACTCTACACAACGCTCCGGCACCATCCACGACTTATGATATACTGACCAAGAGAGATGCGTACTGGCGGGGAGAGTTCGGATATGTAAGGGCCGGATAGGTAACTAGTCATACTCACCATACTAGCCGTATCACTGGAGGAGGCTTGGGGCCATATTGTACTTCTGCTTGTCGCGAGGTCTCAGACTGGATCTGGCTCCCTTTAAAAAACTTATCATTATTCCAGTGGATACACCCGGAATTGAATCGGGCACCGCCCGTTACGACTTGAGGTGTTAGGCGGGCGTGATAACCAACTACACCATGTGCCCACGAAATTACAAACGTGCCGCTGGCTTCCGGCTGGGCGGGATTGGGTTCGAAGGGGCCACCGGAAAGTCTAGTATTTATGTGTCTAACCACAGCAAACAGGACGTGATCCATCTCAACGCTCACCGTTGATACTATTTTCTCTACTTTATGAAGATTACTTCCTCCGTAATCAAGGCTATTCTGAAGAGACACTCAACCGCTACTTAGTACATCGATTGTTCCCTTAGTATTGAGACCACCTGCACTAGAAACTTGTCATCTCGAAACAGTGCTACGAGGAACGAACGAACCCTTAGTCCGAAAGCCTTGCCATCTCCCATGATAGACAGTTAATTAAACCAACAACAAACCCAGCACCCAGGCCTCATTTCGATAGGTAATGCCCATCCTCCAACTGAGCTCGATGCACAATTCGAAGTTTCCTTGTTCGGCCAACACCCGGCCGCTTTCGAAACCTTTCCCGAGGGGGTGAAGCATCGCCTCTGCGGAATTGCAGTGCCTCCGGGTTCTGATCTCGCCAGGACCGGCGTTACATCGAAGAATGGGAATGACAAGGTCATTAGCGAAGTAAAGGTACTGATTCTCATAATTGGCCAAAAAGCACTTCGCTGGGTGTTGGGGGGTAGGATGGGAATGGGATAATCAATCACCTATGGCTCGGTCCTCGACGTTAAGCCGCTAATATCAGTGGCATTTGTTCGTCGTAAGTAAAGATTCTGGCCTCCGAAGATACGGCAGTGAGCGAACAATAGCTCTGGTGGCTGATAGCTGTCCTCCCGTCTCGTCAGTCCATTCACGCTAGACAAAACAGGTTAGCCTGTCCACTTATTTCGACATGCCGATGCTATTTATCGTTCTGCCTGTCCATCGACTAGTCCACGCTTATTCTTCCTACGCTTCTAATTCTATTGTAGTCTTATATGGATGAAATAGCATATAGCATGCGCTATATTCAAATCGCAGTGGCGGGGTTCTATACTTTTCGTTGTTGGGCCGCGGGCACAATCACAAACGTAAGCACCAGCAACCCTAGAAGCCCCAGAAAGAAACCAGACAGTAACATATGTGCGTGCATGCCAACGATCACGAGCCGCGCCCCGGTGCACAAGAAAACAGTGACACACATGATATCTTACGTTTTGCGCTTGAACCGATCCAAAGCCGATGATTTCTTTTTCTCCACGATTCCCTTCCTCGCCAACATCTCCTTTCTCTTCTCCTCCTTCATCTTCTCTAACTTGGCTCTTATCGCGACCTGATACAATTATTAGTGTACAGCTTAAGTGAAAAGACGATGGAGGACATACGGTCGCAGGATCAATAACATTCTTTCTCTGCTTCCTCAAATACCTCTTCATACTCTTGTTCTTCCCTCTCATCCGTCTCTTCTCCCTCTCCTCGCGCAATTTCTGTCTCTTGCCCTCGTCCATACCCTCGTCGTCGTTACCATGGCTAACAGCACCGTCGTCAGAGTCTGGTTCTTCTGTCGTGTCCACCTTTCCGGACACGCGTAACCTATCGAAACGGGGTAGACGAGCGTATGGCGTTTCTGTTGCTGGTTTCCCATCTGATGTGACGAGTTTTGATGGTTCAGCGAGAGTGCCGACGAATTCTGGATCGAGGGTGATAAGATCGGGTCGAATCTAGACAAGATGTCACCATTAATACTCTACGGATGATTGGTTTGTTGGGTGCAACATACTTTGTCAAGCAAACTCTTGACCTCCCTCTCCCTCCTCGCTTTCCGGCTCTCAAATGGATCAGCTTCGGACGAGTCAAAGTTGGGCTCAGCGGATCCGGGAACAAGGATACTCGAAATTCCGACATTGTGCCCTATCGTAAGAACATCTTGGAAGGGTGTGAAACGAAGAGATGTGAGTGGACGACTTGGGATGGGATGTGTGAGGTATAGTGGGGGTTGGACGTGGTTATGGAAGGGTTGATGTATCGATGGAGTTGCATAGACCTAGTCAGAAGCAAATGAAAAAGAGACCCAGCGAAGCAGGGAGCAGGCGCACATTGATGCTTCCACCACTCGCTACACCCAAATACCCTCTCTGACTCCATTCAACTTCAGTCTCACTTCCACTTCCTCTCACACCCCACGCCCTCACTGCGCCCTTCCAGTTCCGGCAATCCCAAACCTTAACCGTCCCGTCCTTGCCTGCAGTAGCCATATACCGGCCCCCAGAGCTCGGATCGACACTCACACTCGATACCGGACCCAAATGTGCGAGAAGCTGGACAGCTGGATGCGGGAGGTTAGGCGTCCAAAGGGTGACACAGCCGTTCTGGTGGCCGAGGTGGATGACGGCGTTATGTAGGTTTTGTGTCATGGTGTTGCATACGCCAAGTTTTGTACGATATTCACAGAGAAGCTGGCCCGTGGATGTGTCCTGATACTTTAGGTATCCTGCGTTGCCCTAATATCCGATAAACTTTTCGTCCTGTTCGGGGTATGGAAAAGGGAACGCACGACAGTTGCTAGGAGCCAATGGTATGGTAGGAACTCGAGTCTCGTAGGCTCAATATGCGCCTTGAGACAGTGCAATTCAACACCATCGCGGTCATAGATATACACATACTTTTTTTGCGCAACGGCAAAAAAAGTATGATCCTGAAGGAACGTAATATCGCGACATGTTTCCTGTATCTGCAGCTCGGTATGCAGTGTACCGGTTTGCCAGTCAAATGCAGCAACATGACCATGGCGGCCGGCAATCGCCAAGTGCCTATTCACACAAGACCCGTCAGTTCGCTTCCCCTGAAAGATAACCCGTCATCACGCACCGACCATTCCGTGTATACCTCACCCTATAAGGTCCTCCATCCAGTCTCAGCTCCTTTCGGCCCTTCGCGGCCTCTTGTCCAGCGGCCTGCACAATGTCATTCTGACCCACTCTCCATGTCCTTTCCATTTCACCCTCAACCTCGATTTTCCCGGCATCTTCCACGAGCAACATATCCGCACTCTCGTCTACGAGCGCCTTGACTCTGGCATTATGTGCAGTTTGGCGTTGCAGTTCACCTCGTAATTTTTTATTCGCAATATGCGAGTATTTCGGTAAGTTGTCGATAGAGGGCTCATTGGATGTAGGGAGGAGGGATTTTGGCACCGAAGTATGTTTTACTACAGACCGTGCTGTGTAGTCGTGTTCTGCTTTCGTTTTGCCCGGGTTTTCGTGTGCACCAGGGTTGCCTTTGGAAGGTTTGTGAGAAGTTTTGCGCCGTTTTGCGACCGGGTTTATCGCATCTGCCTTTGCAAAAAGTGAGTCCATGGAATCAAATCACAACAACGGCCTTCAGAATCAAAATTACATTGCTGACCGTGGGACAGTACGGTCCGCTTTGCCGTTTCCCCTCAGCATCAGTCCGTCCAGTGCAATCTTCCTCATAATGAGGTTCCATCATGATTGAGGGAAAGCATGAGAGCATACCTCTAATAGCACGAGACAGATTGTTTAACCTATACCTCCTTGCATCATAAATTACTGACTTGACGGCTATTTTTGCAGATAAACCCCGGAGTTTCCTGTTGGTACGTCACGCCGTTCCTCTGGATTCGGCTTAGAGTTCTTTCTTAAATAACTACTGTGCCTTTTCCGTGCAAATACATGACGCATAACATGTGGTTCACCTCGTATTAACAAAATCATGGTGAAGTTGACTGGGACTATCCAAGAGATTGCTCAACCTAGGTTCAGCCACCGCAGGATTGTTAACATGCTCAAATATTCTTGACAACTAGCGTAGCATTCTTTCGGACAAATGTCTATCTACGGCTTTGCTGACTGCGACCACTTCCCGGCTGTTCGCATTCACCGACGGCACTTTTACTCAATAGTCTTCTCGTCTGCACCACACAATTTGCGCTGCGCACAAATTCCAGAACCTAGCGTTCCAGCCCAGAAGTGCCTTCAAATTTTTAGGGGCGTTATCGGAGAATTCTCTGTGGAGTGGCGAACCGCCCTCTGCGTTCATCATATACGTCCGGGGTGCTCCCCGGAAAGCATATAAAACAGGGCCAAGCACCGGTACTTCACCTCAGAGCCGTCGTTTCCAAGCGTTCAGCATCCAGCACAGGCATCTGTCAAATCTTCACTCAAACGCCGGTCCTAAAGTCCGTAACGTCGTTCCTTGTCTCCCAAGAAATCATGAATTTGATAACTTAGAAACAAATCTCTGCAGCAATGAAATCCGTTCTCGCACTCGTGTCGGTTCTCTTCTTGATCAAAGTCAACCTCCCCATTGCAATCGCCAAACCTGTCGCAGATCACGTTCCAGGCTACAACTACGGCCACCACGACCACGATGACCACAACCTCGGCAAATTCAACTTTGGGAAGGACAAGTTTTGCTTTGGCGACTGCCTCGGAGATAATGGCCTCCTCAACTGCGACGACCATTCCGGCCTGAGCGGAATCTTCCGCGACAAGTTCAATGGGAGGAAGTTCTCCCCCTTCCAGAAGGGGTCATGCTGGTCTTGCTGCTGCGATGATAAAGACGACGATTTTTTTGACAATGGTTATGGTAATGACAATGGTGTTGTGGCATTTGGCGGGATGGAGAAGTCGGAGGCAGTTCGCCAAGAGGCTAAAGGAGGGGCTATTGCCTTTTATCCGTGAATTGATCTATCATTTGTAAAGAAGTTGAAGAGACCCTGATAGTTGTCCGGTGGTAGACTCACAGACAGAAAGCTCGTACTACTTGTCGTGTTAGAAATATTCGAGAAGAAATGAATGATACATGATGTGTTAGCTTGTCATGTCGTGGTCCGCGAAATAATCCTTATGTTGAGTTGATCCCAGCGGTCCCTGCTGCGAGTACCTTGCGTGACACGTGGTATCTTCTATAAAGAATGCTACAACGGGCCTGAGAGTGATGGGCCGGAGGCCTGGGAGTG
>JAEUWS010001041.1:0-12753 GCA_018524945.1 Podaxis sp. C-F-92630
CTTTTCCAAAGTTGTAGACAGGGTGGTTGATAGGATATTAAATGAATGTTGCGCTTATGATCTTGTTATTTGATAGTCAAATAGTGTTGTGTAATGTAGTTAGAATGAAGTATCTACTTTCTGTTCTTACTACGAGTTGTTCTACAAGTAGTATCAAGACTATCTAAAATGTCACCTCCACCATATGTAGCTAGATATCTATCCTGACTTAGCCTTCGCCGCTTGAGTGGTAATTCACTATCTTCATCCTCTTCTAAGAATAGCACTGATGATGAAGATGATGGTGAAGAAGGTGGGAGGTCAGGAATATCAGGAATATCGGATGGTAAGAGAGGTGGTGAAGGGGAATAAGCAAGAGAGGATGATGATGCTGATCTCTGAAGAATCTGAGTATGAAGATCAGTTAGGGCCTCAACTTTTCTTTGGACTGCTTGTGTTTCTTTCTTGGACATTGCAACCTTTGCACCTGTCCTATGTTCAACACCACATCCCTTCCTCAAACGTGACTGGATTTCACATGTTCCAATGTTCAGTGGTAAAGTTGGATCACCTCAGACAACTGCAGTTCTAATTGGGGATTAGTTTTAGAAACTCTGATTGAGATAAGGTAACTTACAGTTTGTTGCCATGGGTATCCTTGATAGTGTGGGCATGACCAGCATATTCTAAAGGTCCAATTGCTACACCTGCTGTCTTGGTAACAATGTACTCAAACATCTTTTTGTTCCGGTCTTCTCCAACAATTGGAATAAGAGAAGCAGGAGCCTTCTTAAATGTTCTAAATTAACTATCAGCATAGAACAATGAAAATATACACCAAATAACTCACTGTGGTGCTTGGACATTTGGGGGAAATAATGGTGTAACTGACCAGATATGCTTTGAACCCTTGACCATACCCTTGGCTGTATGTGTATCAAGGAATTTCCATATCTTCCGGGGAGTATCATCAATGAGCTTCATATATGCACTAGAGTTCAGATATGTAGCATCATCAATGACTTCTCCAATTTCTAAAAATTGTATCAGTATAGTCCAAGCCATAGATATATAATACATACCTTTCTTGAGATGTGTATACATTTGTGAGAGTGGGTCACTAAGGCCACTGGGTAAAGGAGATGCTGGTGCTGATGATAGTGATGATGATGATGATGATGATGATGATGAGGAGGAGGAGGAGGAGGAGGAAGAAGAGGAAGAGGATAATACTGTCCACTGGTCACCACCAAAAATGAGGTGACCAAGACAATAGACCTTCTGAGAGGATACAAATGCATCCTTGATAAAAGTGGGCTCAAACATATCATACAAACCATCAAGCTCATCATGGTGATAAACAATCTCTGGATGATTGCTACATTCTATGAGGACACCCTGTAGCCAAAAACTGTTAGACATAGTATAGAAAACAAAAATTGACACTTACATTATATCTGTTGAATAGGTCCTTGAAGCGAGGTGGAACCTTGACCCTATGCTTTCCATATACATAAAGCCACTCAGCATATTCAAGCCGCTGTTTATCTGTTGGTGCAAGGAGCCCATTGACTGTACACCGATTTAAGAGCTTACTATAGTCAAAACATAGTCAGATAGTCTCCATGGTCATAAAATAAGGGATAGCTTACAGAACGTTGGCATGTGTGATATGTGCATATTGCCAAAAGGCTTCACACAAACGTGCAGTCTGAGAAGGTGTACAAAACACCTCTCCTGCAGTTAAGAATGGTGATATTCCTATTCAATGACATTGTCAGTATATATGACCAAGTGAATACTAATAAGACTTACCTGCAATAAACAGTAACTCACAAATAGTATAGACACCCACTCCTGAGAATACAGCCTGCCCATCACTCCAGATTATATCACCAATAAGCCCAGTGCTTTTCCACATTTTGTGATCTTGAATCCACTGGGCTACTAGCTTGAGGAAGCGGTCATAATCCAAATAAGGATCTGGTAGTGAATTATTCTTCATTTCTTCAAAAGAACAACCCCATTCAGGCTAAGAAATAAATGTAAGAATATGAGAAGTTATTAATATAAGTATAAATACTCACCTGAAAAACATTATCATTTGATACAAATGCCAGAAAGTATTCATCAAACTCAATTGCAAGGCCAATACGGAATCCTCGGTCCTGAGAAAATGAGAAAATAGAGTTTGGTACTAGAGAATCAAGAAAGTAAAAGTGAACTTACATGAGAATTAACCATCTGAATGCTCATTTCCCATTGAGAACGAGTATATAATTGCACTGAGGTATGTGTCAAATAGGACAACTAAAAGCCATGAGGAATTATGATAATGATAAGACATTGAAAGCGCACCTTAAGGGACAATACCCCAAAGTCCAGAATACTAGCCTGGCCAGTTGATGCAATACCCTGCCAGGTGAGGGTCTGAAGTGAAGGCAGAGTTGGATTTGGATGTGTCTCTGTGTCAACAAGGAAAACTGGATAGAGAGGTGTTTGGTGTCCCCTAGTCCCCCTCTCAAGTTTGACCGAGTCATCTATCCAGAATACATGGCCATCAGGAGCCAGGTCTGATTCTTTTGCAGTTGCATCAGCCCAGAGAGCTAGAACACTCAGATTTGTAGTTTTCTTGTGATCATCCAGGAACATAGACATATAGAAGCAGTGAGCCCAGCATTCCTAGTATTCTGGCATTGAGATACAGGAGGGATGAATAGCAGCTAGAGATGAACAGAGAAAAGTGAAGGTAAGGTTGAAAAATTGCAATGCAGATGCAACATGGCATGCATAGTGTGACATCACATAGTAGATGCATGACTTTAGCTTTGATAGAAAATACTCCCTGCCCATAGAAATTTCATACATATACTCAGAGATATCATATAAAGTCATAAGTAAAGTACTCTAAGCATATTGGTTGAAGTATGAGATCTCAGAGGCCATGTACATGTGCAGCAGGAGGACCTAAGCTGAGATTGATGGCCCATCAATCCCATCAATCCCAGCTTCAGATGGGCTTTTGTCAAGTCTGGAGGCCACACATCCTCCCACATTGCTATAGGTGTCATAAAATTTACACCATTCGAAAGCCCTGAATGAGGCAAACAGAATGATGTATAATTTATACCTTAGTGGTTGAAGCCTCAACCTCCAGAGGCCAGACAACCAATCAAGGTTGGCTTGGGCTGATGATATTTGGCTTTGTTTGCTAAAGTCTGACACTTTTTGCCCAAGTCAAAATTGCTGACACTTTTTGATGTCCTAAAATTGCTGACACTTTTGCAAGGTATATTCAGTGACACTTTTAAATTCCTGACACTTTTTAATTTCTGACACTTTTCAAAATTGCTGACACTTTTTGATACTGAATATTCCAGCAGAAATAACGCCATAGTCTTTGCAGGTCTTTGCATCAGACAGTCAGTACTCCAATTCGCAAGGCAACTCAAAGTCGTACTTACAACGAAGCCAAGCCGCGAACGGAAATATCCGAAAGTGACTATACAGTTATTCACAAGTGGCTTCATGGATTAGCCAAACAAGTATCAATAATTCCCCAAAAGATTCCAAGGCCTCGGACCTCGCCGCCCTCAACGTCCTCAAGATCAACAACATGGCCGACGCTCAAGTGCGCGCAATCCCTAATTCACACTAGGAACGACCTGCTGACGAAATCTCCGCACATTAGATCGAGAAGGCTTATCAAAAACAGCACCTCTTCCAAAATGCCAAGGCCCGTGGTGCGTTTGAACCTCCTGTCTGGCTAGTAGACTGGTTCTGACAAATGAATATGATTTTTTTGGTGGACAGGTGGCAAGAAGATCGTGACCAAGCAAAAGCGGTGGTACAAGGATGTTGGTTTGGGATTCAAGACACCTGCTGAGGCGATCAACGGCACTTACATTGGTGCGCCGCATGCTTCATATTATCCCGTGCCATTAATTCATCATTTGTGCTCTGGTTTGTAGACAAGAAGTGCCCCTTTACTGGTAACGTCTCCATCCGTGGACGTATTCTCACTGGCAAGGTTGTGTCGACAAAAATGACCCGCACGATTATCATCCGACGTGACTATCTCCACTATATCCCCAAATACAGTGCGTGTTGCTATCACAGCGTCGCGTGTGATGGGTCGTTTACGTGCTCTAACCCGTGTCTGCAGACCGTTACGAGAAGAGGCACAAGAACCTTGCTGCCCACATTTCTCCTGCTTTCCGTGTCGAGCTCGGTGACATTGTTACTGTTGGTGGGTGAAAGCATGTGGTGATGATTGGGCAGAGTAAACTGACAGAAGTGGATATACAGGTCAATGCCGGCCGTTGTCAAAGACGGTGCGATTCAATGTGCTGCGGGTGGCGAAGAACAAGGCAGCGACAAAATCGTTTGGCAAGTTCTAGGAGTAGTAGCGCTATGATACATGCTAGGGCGATCCGTGTTGATATGTTTTATGCGGATAATACAGAGATATGGACCGAGTCATGAGTTAGCGCCTATCAGGCGGATAAGATGGTTTGAGGAAGCGTGGTAGGGATATGCAAACAATAACCAAACAAGGGATTGGTGATTGTTGTAACTCGACCTCCATACTCCATTCTCTACTCCATAACGCTCACACTTTCGACAAACTGGCGCCTACCCTGCTCTCCGTATTTGCCTCCCGCCTCTCCAGATCCAGGCCACACTCTCCAGCTCCAGGCTCAACCCCTGCCCAGATGGGCCAACAGCCTTCAAAGCGAGGCAAAAAGGGCAGCAAGGACAAGGACAAGGACACCCAATCAGACTCTCCTCCAGATGCAGCTCCCGACGACTCCAGCGACCCAACACCCCATGCCTCTGTCTCGCGTCCAGTCGCCAATTCCGTAGCCAATGGCCCAGACACAATCTCCCAAGGCAACGGTATACCCACCATCAATGCTCCCGACTCTCAACAGCAACACTCCCCCTCCGCTTCCGCAGCCGCTCGCACCCACGGCTCCCCTTATCCTCCCAAAGGCCAGATACCGCCCAACCTCGACCAAGCAGCATCCCTCTCCTCAGCCTCGTCCCCCCTACCCTCCCCAAAACCCAGTCCCGTTCCACTCGACACCCCTTCTACCCCAACCATTCTCGCTAATGCTGTTCCATTCACTCCCGGGTCCGTTCCTAGCAGCGGGACCCAGGGCGATCCCAACGGACCTAAGGAGAAACTTAAGCCGTTTGATGTCGATGATATGATCCAACGTCTCCTCGACGTCGGTTATACCGGCAAAGTCAGCAAGTCTTTGTGCCTCAAAAACACAGAGATCACTGCCATTTGCCAAGCCGCTCGTGAGGTCTTCCTCAGCCAACCCACGCTTGTAGAGCTCTCTCCACCCGTCAAGATTGTTGGTGACGTGCATGGGCAATACTCGGATCTTATACGCTTGTTCGAAATGTGCGGTTTTCCGCCTGCTTCAAACTACCTCTTTCTAGGAGACTACGTTGACCGGGGGAAGCAGAGTCTCGAGACCATCCTGCTCCTGTTATGCTACAAGATCAAATATCCCGAGAACTTCTTCCTCCTAAGGGGCAACCATGAATGCGCCAATGTCACACGAGGTCTGTATGATTCTGGGGTGTCAGCTCATTGTTCTCACACTCACTCTTATGGTAGTCTACGGCTTTTATGACGAGTGCAAACGACGGTGTAACATCAAGACCTGGAAAACTTTCATCGATGTGTTCAATTGTCTCCCCATCGCTGCCATCGTTGCCTCAAAGATCTTCTGTGTCCACGGTGGACTCTCACCCTCACTTCATACCATGGAGGATATCAAACGCATACAACGCCCTACCGATGTCCCTGACTACGGTCTCCTGAACGACCTCTTGTGGTCCGATCCTTCCGATACCGCATTAGACTGGGAGGATAACGAACGAGGAGTTAGTTATTGCTTCGGCAAGGCAGTCATAAATGACTTCCTTCTGCGCTACGATATGGACCTGATATGTCGCGCTCATATGGTGGTAGAAGACGGGTATGAATTTTGGAATGATCGGACGCTTGTCACTGTATTTAGCGCGCCGAATTACTGTGGTGGTGAGTCATCCCTTTCTCCAGGTCATCATCTACAAATGTGTCATTGACACGTTGACAACGGTAGAATTCGACAATTATGGCGCTTGCATGAGGTTAGTCTATTTTTGTTTCTAGTTCTCGCTCCTAAACTAAGCAACCTTGTCGCTAGTGTCTCGGAAGACCTCTTGTGCGCATTTGAGCTTCTCAAACCGCTTGATGGCGCTGCTTTACGCAAAGAGATGACGAAAGCGAAGCGGAAAAGGTGATGGAATCTATACCCCACATTGTGTGACAGTAGCCTGACGCCGATTTGCAGTTTGATGGCCTCGGCTCCCTGATAATACTCATGGTAACTGCTTCTGTTGTGGATAAAGATTGAAGTAGAGCCATGCATTCGCGCAGCTTGTTGGCACGCCGACCATCTGTCTCCCCATATTTACTTGCGTCCAGGGGACTCGAGGTGTCTGTGTTGCTTGGCATGGGCAACGACTTGGCTTTGATTTTCATTCACCTTATACTTTCCACTCAGATTAGTAGCACCGCTTTCTCCCATTCATCTGAACATCATCTGCGTGGTACGAGAACCTTATGCCCTTGGTCCTTCCTTCCTCGACCGCCTTCCTGCCCACACCCTTTCTAGTCATCACGTCTTCTCATGATCCTGCAATCATACTGCGCCGGCGTTTGCTATCCGATTTCCCGGACTTGTAATTCTAACTTTCTCTTCTTTCCTTTTGCTTGTTATTGGGTACATACGTAGCACTTCTTTGCGTCCTCTCTCTCGGCTTCTTCGTTGCGTACTTCCTGTGTTGCTATCTAATGATTCCCCACCATTACTTCCATCCACCACAATCCCACCTTCAGTCTTTCCATAGACTCATCTTAGCGTTGCCGTCTCGAAAGTTCACGATCCGTCAAGAAACAAAAAAATATTTATTTGGTTCCCGGTCTCTTCTTTATATCGATAGCGTTACGATACAATGAACATAGTTTTATTACCTAAACCCAAACATCCCGCTCTAGGAGTTTTGGACAAGGAGGTTGGCTGTGCCAGAAGCTATTAGGGGAAACGGACACAATTTAAGCTTGATATTATTTTTAGAGTTTTCGAGAAACTTACGAATGCCGGTAAGAGCGCCACTGACAGCCAAAGATTTGACAAGGTTGCTAATCGCGGCAGGAGTGTCATTGCCATACTTGCCGATGAGGTAGGCAACGAGACCGGCAACGTGAGGGGTGGCCTAATTTTTGAATTAATGAGGTCAGCCATCAAAACCGAGATAAACTTATCACTGACCATCGAGGTACCGGAGATGTTATTGGTAGCCTGAAATAAACAAAGATATCGGTGTTACGAAGATGATCAGATACACCAGAAGGTACTCACGGTGGTGCTGCCAATCCAGGAAGAGATGATGTTCTGACCAGGGGCGAAGACGTCAACAACGGAGCCGTAGTTGGAGAAGGAGGCACGAGCATCAGCGATGGTGGAGGCACCAACGGTGATAGCGGAAGGTGCACGAGCAGGGGAGGTGCTGCCCGCATCACTGTTGTCGTTGCCAGCGGCGACCTGTTATCACAATTCGAGATCAGGATCAACTAAATCCGGCAGAGAGGCACCGAGTTTGGTGACTGCTATGTTGAAACTTACGACGACGTGGATGCCAGCGGAGGTAAGCTAAAGAAAGAAAGGAATCAGGGTTAAATTACTGATTGGGGGTACTGAGTTGGAGATGGAGGAAGACAACTTACACTGGCGACTGCATTGTCGAGAGAGGTCGAAGCGCTGCCACCAAGAGACATGGAAACAATGGAAGGACGGCCAGTGGAGCGAGCCTTGCTCAGAACGTAGTTGAGACCGGAAACACTTTTGTTTTGCTTTAGCAATCGCTTGATTGAGGGCAATGGGGAATATGCTCACATATCGGTGGTGGAACCAGAGCCGGCGTCACTGAGGACCTTGACGGCGATGAGGTTGGCAGACTACATCTCGCGTGAGTGTACGGCCAAGATATAGGGTCAGAAATATGCATACCTTGGATACACCGTATTGGCTACCAGCGGCGGTACCACTAGGGAACAATCAGGTCGTTGAATATCTGTAAAAGAAAGCTGATATATGAGAATACACACGCGCAGTGGGTGCCATGGCCGTTGCCATCAGCATTGCTAAAAACCAATCGATACATAAATCATTTTGGTAAGTTCAGAAAGAGACGTACCTATAACCGCCGTAGGTAGCACCCCAGGTAGCACGGCCGCCGAATTGAGACTGGAGCTCAGTAAGTCAACTGTACAGAGCTCACGGTCGATGCAACATACGTGAGCAGTGTAAATACCGGTGTCTGTTTTGAAGTGTCAGCTCGCAACTCCATTGCCCGGAGGAATCGGGAAATACTCACCGACGATGTAAATGTCAACACCAGCACCTGGGTTCGCGTCATAGACATAAGTATAAGTCAGAGCACTATGTTTTAGAGTCAGCGTTTGCCTATCGATTGCGGTTATGGTAGGCATACGCAGTGTTTGTGCTGCTGAGCTTAGCGCGCTGGCTGATCCTCTGGAGACCCCAAGGAGCGTTGGTCCTACAGACCACAATCAGCTCAAACATCGAATACTAAGCCAAAAGTAGAACATACTGGGTAACGAAGGCGTGCATGATGCCATCCTCTTCAACGGACTCGACATCCTCAGAAGCGAGGAGCGCCTCGAGGGCCTCATCATCGAGCTTGGCTACGCGATCATCAGCATTTTGTTAATAGATGGAAAGTAACGCAGAAACAAACCAGAGAAAGCGTTGAAATTGCCGAACTCAACCTTCTCAGAGATGCCCTTGTGCGATGCGACGGAGGCTTTCCTGGCGCCTGCATCGGCCTTGAGGGTAACGATGTACTTGCCGGTCTTCTCGCCATTGTACTTGTGGACGGTACGAGAGGGCCTAGCGCTGGGAGCAGCAGCCGCAGAAGAGGCAAAGAGAGCGATCGCGGCGAAGACGGCAGCAGAGAAACGCATCCTGGATCAGTGAAAGGGAGCTGAGATACACCTGGCGACGAAGTGTGCAGAAACATGGACCGTTTTCTTGAGATTTATATGTTCCAGGAAGACGAGAGCAGAGGGAACACCACCTGGTAAGAGTATGAAGCATGTGGTCGGAGCTGGCGCCATTGTGGTATCGTAGCACTTCATATCCGAGATCGACAGGCGGATGGCCTTCCATCGTGTGGTCCTCAAAGGCTGCAGCGGGGTCTGATACAGACTCACAAGGCGAGTAGGTCATGGCAACTCGAAAACATCCAATGGGACCCGCGAGCATCATGTCGCATGACCATATAGGGACCAAAATCCTACAGATAAGGAGTTATCACAAGTCGGGCGTAGTTGCATCGGGCTGTTGGGGAAATAAAGAATGGTCGTGGTGAACGCCGATTGAGCCGTTTGGGAAAGAGCACGAGACAAGGCCTATCTTCTTGAGTCCCGGATGTTGATGTCGCAGAGTGTACTGTCGCAGCTATTCAAGGACCTTTGTTGCAAGTACCTTCCGAAAGACGGCATGACAGAACTACAGCCAAGAGATGGACCGTGTGGTCAGCTCAGTGATGACTTGCATCGTAACGTAGGTCAAGGATACCTTGCCATGGCGTTGTGCGAATACGGAAAACAAAACCGAATCAGAAGCTTGATCCAGAAAATCAAGCCCGCTTAATGAAATGTAGCGCATGCACCGGTTGTCCTCGATGCCGGATACGCGCTGATCCGTGACACCAGACCCCGTGGAAATGTGCTTCTATCTCCTCCAGCGCGCTTTTCCCCAACACCGTCATATCGCGCGAGGAATCAATCACATTACGCGTATGCGGAGAATAAAGTATTTGGAACAAAGTATATTCTACAACGGAAACTCACATCGCCAGTTAATCGTTATTAGACCGGTGCGCAAACATGTCGTATGCGAGAACGGCAAATGCGACCACGATGGCGCCACATCCCAACAAGCTCCATATCGTCAAGGTATCCGTGGCGTTGCCAAAAACAATCTACAAAATGGAAATGAGATCAATCATTATCAGATCGGTGGATGTCATCATCACTAGTCACTTACATCGGAGATCAGAACCAATACGATGGTCAGCAGGTTGCCAACTGAAGTGATAATTGGGCCCCATATACCCAATAATACCTGTATGGGCAAAGGTCAGATTTTCAGCTAAGGGTAATCAATATTATACAATACCATCAGCCCAGAATTGAATACGACACCACTCAACGAAATTCCGGCGATGGATGTGACCGTGAGAAGATTAGAAGGCGAGTGGAAGGTCTCAAGACCAGTGTTATGGAGAATTGGAAGGAATATCCAGAGCAGGAGACACGTAGATATTCCGATTAGGGATGTCAGGAGGTTAGGGTAAAGACCAAACGGAGGTGGATAGACAGAATTGTCTTCCAGTGCCGCGGCAGCGGCCGAAAGCTCCTGCTCAGCAGCAAGCTCGTCGTCTTCAGGTACGGTCTGATAGACATTATCTTGTCTAGCTTCAGGGTCGGATGGTAGGGCAGCGTAGATCTTGTAGAGGACTTGGTACAACCCATAACCAAAGGACGCCACTAGAGTAAGCAAATTTCCTACGATAGGTGCAGTGGGTCTATTTGTCAGTGCAAGGCTTTCATTCGACATCCCGTCTTGCGACGCGGCACCACCATAAACGACCACTATGACACCAAGAGTAGCCAGTGTTACAGCCACCAGTTTCCTTGCTTCCCATTTCAGCCCGAAGAGCTTGACGGTGATGAGGTATGCAAATATCGCGTTGGTATTCCATATAGCTGACGCCAAAAGTTGTAAGTGAGGTTGCGTCACTTAGAATAATTATGGGTACTTACCAGTGACGTCGCTCACGCTGCCAGTGATGGTTGAGTGTGAGAATATCGAAGCAAAGAAGGGCGTACGCACGATGCTAATGATATCGCTGCGAACCATAATACAGCAGGCAGAGTGATGCCGATTGTCAATGCGATGATGAGGCGGAAGAACTTGAACTTTGGGAAGGATTTAGATCCGGAACTCGGGTTCGGGCAGAGGTGGTTGGTTATGGCTAGCTGAAGGCCACGGAGTAGAGCCGTGATGGTGTACTTGGTCGTTGCAGTAAGGTATAGCAGGTGAAGTGGAAAGATTATGGCGAACGACGAGTGCACGAGGTAACTGAACCAATATGATTAGCTTGCATGCAGATGTATCAAAAGGAGTTGGGTGTCATACAATACGAAGAACGGTTGACGATAATGTAGATTTGTCTGGACATACTGCAGTCCGATGATCAGGTTTGCGCAATGACAAGGAAGGGGATAGCTACGTACTTGAGTTAGTTGACTCTCAATGACGAACGCGAGGAGGACTGCGATGAATAAAATGACGCCTGCTTTACCGCCCAGCTGGGGAGCGGCAGAAACAGAACGAATTCTAGTAGACATCTATAGAGAGATGATAAGACAACTAGTCATGAGCGCCCACCGACCGAACGATGGGGGGACAAGTAGAGTGTGGAAGCTAGCAGACAGGTTGCAATGTTCCACTTAATTTACAGAGTCCCGTCCTCTCCAAGACCCTTCCGAAGGGGGTAACTCAGCGGCTATGTCACGTGCAATTTTTAGGCGTAGTGCTCTACTCGTCGGTACCACCACCTTCAACGGCCTTGACGACCTGCAAACCATGCTCAGGGCACTTCTTACATCCAGCAGACCACTAGTCGCGCGCATGCGCGCTGCAGCCCTTCCTCTCCCCCACCACACGCATATCCCGCACCATGTCACACCAACAGTTGCACACACGCCATCGCTGGCGCGAGGGATGAAGGTCCGCGCCTCCGTCAAGGTTATGTGTGATGGATGTAGTATTGTTAGACGGAAGGGACGGGTGTATGTCGTTTGCTCGAAAAACCCGAAGCACAAGCAGGTGCGTCCACATGACTTTTGGGTCACCGACTTTCGACTCAATCTTGTTCCTCTGTTCGGCAGCGTCAAGGATAGATGCAACCCGTGGTTTATTTAATTTCATTGAGGAAGTAACGCTGAGGGAAGCATGTATAATCCACTACCAGTCCATACTCCATCCGTTAACCTAAACCTCACGTGTCCACATCTGGAATTCATAACTGATCCCGTTCTCCTTCTGCACACCTTCCGGAACGTCAAAGCCCACCCACTCCTGCAGTGCATCATGCGGAGCTCGCGTCCACTGCTTTCCATCCCCGACTTCGAGGAAGTTTGGCATGAAAGTGTCACATTCGTCAAAGTTGGGGGACAAAATGCGAGTGAGGAGTACCCGGTCCACTGAGGCAGAGGTTGCCGGTGAAAGGCTGAGTGTTTCTGAATACAGCGACGCGCCTCCGATGACGAACCCTCGGTGGACAGACTTTTCATTCGGCTTTTGCTTCTCGATGACCTCCAATGCGGAGTGAAGGTCCTTGGCGAGCACCGCGGGTGCTTCTGGCCCAACGGATCTGTATACACGCTGAGTAACCTACCCCCTACAGAAAAGAAAAACTGGCCACCCACAAGTTGTAATCTGGATTGCGACTGACGACTATGTTAAGACGTTTTGGCAATGGCCTGAACTTTGGCGGAATACTCTCCCAAGTATTCCTCCCCATAATGACTGCATTTCGCTTGCCCTCAGGCGCGTTCGAGGTCACTTGCGCAAAGTACTTGGACTCCTTAGAAAGTCTCCAAGGTAGCTGTCC
>JAEUWS010001042.1:0-12717 GCA_018524945.1 Podaxis sp. C-F-92630
AAGGATAGCCACTAGCCTAGGAACTACCTGGCAAAGAGGAAACCTTGTAACACAATCCTGGTTCCCAAAATGCTGTTTGTCTGCCCTGTCTCCTTTGGATGCACTAAGACTCAGAGTCTGAAAGTGAGCATGACCTGGCTTGACATGGTGTTCAAACTCCTGATATTTTTTGAGTTGCTTCCAGCAGAGAAGCCATGACATTGCCCTACCCACATGAAACAAAATAAAAATATGTCGCAGTTGCCTTCATGAGATTTGAAGGCATGAGAATGGCCAGATATGGAGGAAATCACTCATTTGGGCATCAAAAACTGTTAGATTCATATTCAATGATAGTAGTCATGGGTGTCATAAATTACTCAGGTTGCACTGCTAAAATGCATGTAAATAATTAAAGGCAATGGCATGAAACATGAGCATAGTACATGGCCAAATCTCATTTTCCATATGAATCACATCCTGCAGCTTGTATCTATCCCAAACTTAGAGGGAAGCCAGCAGTCTCAATTGGGGTTGCCAAATTCCTGGGTGAGGTACTCACAGAGAAATCACTGTTGTGACTGAAGGTCTTCAGAAGTGTTGACCAATGCATGCCTCACTGTCTTTACTCCTATGCCATGAAGACAACCACTACTTCACTGACTAACATGAAAGACATACATCCCACAGCAGTGTCTAAATTCCAGGTGAGGGGTGATTGAAGTTAGAGAAGACACTGGCTTATTCAGTTGTTTTCAGGGCCCACCTAATGAAAGTCATATCAATGATGTGGGCCAATGGTGCAAGGTGGCTTTGGCCACCTACTACATCCACATTGAATTACACAGAAAACACAACACTCATTTTGAGCAAGGAGCAAGGTTGATATTTGAGCAATGTGATTAGGTGTTAGACATGCTCAAAAGCCTTGGTGCATATACTGTGGAGTACTCGCAGGTAGCTCTCAATGCAGCCATACACTCATGCTCAGAGAGTGTTCAGTACCTTCATGGTACCTTTGTCATGGCCAATGGGCTCTTCCAAACCATAGTGGATTTGTGCAGGGCTCACCAGAGGGGAATGAAACTCCTGTTATGTGTCATGGTGCTGGAGGAGATGTCTGGGTGTCTCAGGGAGGCCAAGGTTGCATTTGAGAAGGTGGGAAATGCCTTGAAGTCTCTATCTGAGTACTTCAAGCAACATCTCTCTCATCTCAAATCCCTATCATCTGAGGGAGAGTTTGGGAATGACTTGCCATCTTTTAAAGACACAGCCATTGGGGTGCATGAATTGTGGTGGGGCTGTAGGAGGAATTGTGAAACAGCAATGAGTCATGTTTTGCAGGCAGCTGATCTCATCACAATTCCACAAGGGAGGTCAAGCAGTAAAGGTGCTTCAAAATCAATGGGTCTATTGGATCAGGACAGGAGAATCAGGAGGGTAGTAGAGACCATGCTGAAATGGTGTGGGCCAGCACCACTTAGCAAACCAGTTAGTAGGAAATGACCTTCCCTGCTTAGGATAATCATGTCATGTTTGAAGCTGAAGTGCTGAGGCCCCACTAATGGTTGATCCCCCACATTTTGGCACATTTGGTATATCTCACTTCCTATCCATTATCTTAGCATCAGATTTCATACAACATATGGAGATGTCATTTCTCATGTATTCTGGCTTGTTCAATCTATCTTTGAAGTAGTTATCATGCCTTGCAGGGAGACACTGCACTGGAGCATGAACCTACTGTAGGGTGTCCATATGTCAGATGAGCCTGAAGATAGGGCAAACACTTGTATCCCAAGCTCCTTTGCCTCAAACCCTGTTGAAACTCATGTTTTGAGTGCCATCAGAACTTCAGGCATTATGTGTGGGTTTTGTTTCCAGCATCCTCATTCAAAATGGCCTAAGGGTGGGTTGAAGTCACTTTCCTGTTACAGTGTCTGAGGGATGTCATGTCAAAGATTGAATATAAGTGATGCACCCATGCCATTCACCCGAAGACCAGAGACAAGAGCAATCAGTGGGAGCCTGTGACTGATGTGACTATTTCAGCCCTGCAGAGTCCCACCACTCTGAGCTCCAAACAATCTCATGCTTAGTCAACCAATGACTGATGAGAATGAGAACATTGTGTTCCTTGACAAATGCTGTTGACACATAACAACACAATGGATGCTGAGTATGTCATGTTGGTATTCATAAGCTGGACTCAACCTGACTCATCCTCTTACAAGGGGCCACTGCTCCTACTCAACCTGCCATTGAGCATATTAAACACCACTTAGATCTTCCAACCCTTGGTGTCTTCCACCCCCTTTGACCCTACACATTAGCAAGTGGTTTACTGAAACTCACAGAATGGGTGGCCATGAAGTTTAAAATATGCAGCTCCCTTGTACTGAAAGCAAGTTCTCTGCCTGAGACAAGTGGTTTTTCTGCATGGTCTCACTAAGTAGTGATTCTCACCATATAGTGGTGGAGCAGCTTCCCAAACAATGTTTGAGTTGTAGGCATGGGAGAACACTGAGATATAGTCAGTGGATAATGGAAACTTCATGCAGAGTGCACATGAACTCAAGGAATAAGCCAATTTCAGCATGAGCAATGAACATGAATCCAACATGAACCACACACCTCTACCCAAGGACTACTTGGTGCAGCAGAGTCAGTAGAGGTGGAATGAAAGGTATATTATATTATATAAATAAACAAGATTATTGAAGGTTGCAAATGAAGGTCTTGAAATTCCAGATTCTTGAACTTCAAATCTACACCTGACATGTCAACTCTCCTCCAACCATTGCAATTGTAGCACCAAGACATCATCCCAACTCTGTCCCTTCAATCTTCTTCCCAATCACCACCTGCCTCTTGTCCTCAAACCCATAACTCAACCTCAGTGATGCATGCATAAACATCAGGCCAAGACATCACTCTGGTTGTCCTTCCAACTCCTCCATCAATTCTCTATCAGAGCCCCAGCATTTAACCCATTCTGTACAGCCATGGCATACAAGGTCTGCAGTCTGAGCAATAGTTGATATCTTGAATGTTGATTCTGAAGGGGATTTGGATCTGGATTTCTGGGAGGGGAAGAGGAGGAGGAAGAGGAGAGGGAAGACATGGTCATAGAAGTAAGAAAGAAGAATGACTTTGCTGGAGGGAAAAGTATCAAGGAGGGAGGGTTGATACACACCATTGAATGAGCATGGTTTAAGTTCGCAGATACTGTAGGAAATGGTCATTAGTATGGGTGCTTACATGATCACCAATGAGAAACACTTACACATCCTTGGCAAGGACAAGCTGCATGATCTGGTCATGGGCCTCAAGAGAGCCAATATCATTACCATCTATGATGACATTGCATTTGGCACCAGTTCTCTCATCCTCTATCTCAACAACCCTCCAAGTACCCTTGGCAAGACAAAGGGTTGCCAATGAAGTAGTTTTTGGATTCCTTTTGAGAAGATGTGGTCCAGATGAAGAACATGAGGTCGACAAGGTGATGTATGTGTTTTCAAGCCCTCATGAGTCCATGACTGGGGTATGAATGCTCATACAAGGTATGTTTTCACCTGCCCAATGGTCAGATCATACTTGTATTCACCTTCCTCTAATTGCCTATCAGAAGTGAACATGGACACAAATATGATCTGTTGAGGTGCCTTTGAAGCCAAGGATGGTGTATATTGGTGTACTGGATGGTATATGGGAACAGATAGTATTGAGAAGGTGGCAGTGATCCAATCATAGATGTCTTCAGTCCTTCCATCAATGACTACTACTGCATTCTCCTCTGGAGGTGAAAAGGGTGTAGATCCTGCACATGGTCCCCAAGAATGTTATTGGCTTTGTGAGCCAGGAATGAGGCAAAAACCAGCTGTTGGCTTGACAGCCACTGATATGCACTTTCTCAGACCAGAGGGTCTGAGGTGCACAGCCTCATTTCTGAGAATATCCAGACTCTTGGCTCCTTCCTCCATTTTGGCCTGCATAAGCAAAGAAGATGGAGAGTGAAATTTGAGACCATGGAGGACACCCAAGACTCTAAAGTAGGGCTTACCAGCCAACACACATCATAGGTTGTGCAAAATCTAGTGGGGTCTCATTTCTGTCATTGCTCCTAACTAAAGGGCAGTTTGGTCCTTACGTCCCATGAGAGGAAGGCATGGTGTGAGGGGATAAGCCTGCAGGGTGTCAGTGCCTATTTGATGAAGGACCCAGTAATATGGTCACCCCCATTTCAGTGGCCCCTAAGGTTCAATGGTCACAATACCGTCATGCAAGCAGAAGACACCTGAGACCAATCAGACTCAGTACCCAGTACAGAGGGTGCCAAAGTTTTTGTTTATGGGTTTAAATCACATTACAAATCAAAATACAGCATGTGTTTAATGACAGAAATAGAACCAAGAAATTAATCAGGGCAGATCTCCAATCCAATGTCCCAACTCAAAAACAATAGACACTTCCAATTTTGAAACTCATTATTGTCTTGTAACTCATGATCCATAAACACCATGACTCAGAACCTGTGAAAGAATGGGTTCTAATCCCATATTCATTGTAAGAGGAACAATTGGTGCAAAAATCAATAACTGCTACATGGGTAGGACCAGTATTCTGATACAATTCAATCCCTGTACCAGAAACCAATTGCTGCCAAGATTTAGAATTGGTTCTGAGATTGGTATAAGGTGCCAAGTGATTTGCAGGTTCAGAATCGAGAAGCAAATAAGACTGAGTGGCCCACAAGCAGGTGCAGGAGTGGGGCACTCATACATTGACCCAAACTTATGATATAATGAATACAAAAAGGCTTTTTGCTTCAATACATAGTCTTAGTACAGCTTCTCTTAATTGATGTGTACCCCAAATCCAACCCTTTTTCTCCACAAGTCCTGATCATTCCAGCAGCCATTAATCCCATACAGAGGTCCCACTGGTTCTCCAGGTTTCACAGGAGCATGAAATGTACAAAATGCATTTTTGTGTCCATTGAAAAGCTGGACAGTGGCATGCTTTTAGATGTTAGTGTGTGGATGACAATGCGAAACTCACTGGATGGGTGAATATACATTGTGAAGGACAGTGTCTATGAGCTAATGAAAATTTTTTTGTTTCTACATACAACTCTAATTCACCTCTGTATTTCTGTATGTACACTAGGCTATTCATGGTGATTCCTCCTATGTACAGTAGGGATTGTGCTACAAACATGGCATACTCTTATCTGTGGTCATCCTGATCTGCTACAAGAAATTGTGTATCCTCCCCTTTGCTGTATCATCCTATAATAGAGTAATGAGCATCAAAAAAGATCTGGGTCAGAACCTTTGTACTAACTGACATTTACCCCAAATCCAACTCTCTTCTTCTGCAGATTCTGACCATCCCAGCAGCCATTGATCCCATACAGAGGTGCTATGGGTTCTCCAGGTTTGGGAGGAGCATGGAATGTGCAAAACTCAAAATTGCATTTGTTGAAGAGCTGGACAGTAGCATGTTTCAGGTTTGAGGCTGGCTCATCTCTTGATACATGTCCAATAGCACTATTGAAATTGTCAGATAGATTCTGAAGGAGGCATGACTGAAAACAAATGTAAGAAGTGCAGATATGGGGCCATTTAACCCATTGTCTCCCATATGTTTGAGAACTGCCAGCCAAATCACTTTGAGGTGTTTGTTGATATTTGGCTCAATCTGCTTTAGAGTTTTCCACTTGATATTCCCCACTAGATACACTGTAACCACAGCTTGAGTTTGCAATTCCATTTTCCTGTAGGAGATGAAGTTGGTTGATAAGAAGTGGCAAGTTGGAATGCAGTGTGGGAGTTCTCAACATGCCCATCAATGATCAGACTTGTCCCATACAGAGGTCCCACTGGTTCTCCAGGTTTCACAGGAGCATGAAATGTACAAAATTCATTTTGTGTCCATTGAAAAGCCAGACAGTGGCATGCTTTGGAATTGATGCTGGCTTATCTCTTGATACATGTCCAGCAGTGCTACTGAAATGATCAGAGAAATTCTGGAAGAGGCACAATGTAAACAAATGTAAGAAGTGCACATACAGGGCCATCTAACCTGTTGTCTTCCATATATTTGTATTTGAGAACCATCAGCCAAATCACATTGCAGCATTCATTGGCATTTGGCTCAATCTGGGGATTGCATCTCAGAGTTTTTCACTTGATATCCTCCACTAAATACACTGCAACAATTGTTTGGGGTCACAAGTCCATTGTTCCAGAGAAAATGAGGTCAGTTGATGAACAGTGACAAGTTGGGACATGGCAACACACCCATTGTTGATCAAGCACATCTAAAGGCTTATTTCACAAGTGGTGAATCTTGTGTCCTTTTCCTGTCAAGTTTGGTCAGGTCCAGCAATTCACCCTCAAGGGAATGTTTGGCTTTGGTACTATAGACAATATCATGGCACTTATGCATATCATGATCAAGTTATCATGCAAAAGGTTGGCATATAAATCACAATATATCTAGGTCTTAAGAAAATCCAGCCCTCAAGCTCCTTGGACCTACAACCTTGCAGTATACAGTGGACACATGGTGCCCTATCTGGCTGCCTATGCCAATGCTCTGCAATGTATGAGTCCACCTGTTGGTGAGATCAGAGTCAAAGGATGGTCCATATTATAATATGACTGAACTTGGAGGCTTTGGGAATGAAAACCTTTCCTGAGCTTGGCAAACCACTGTTCATCTTCTTCAGCTCAGATGTCACACTTTTCACTGTGTTGAAGTTTGAACTTTTGAGCCTCAGCCTTGGTGACCTCAGTGGGCTCAAGGTCATGGATGAGCTCAATCTTTCTGCCCATTGAGGAGAGCCCTATGTTTTGAGATATTGCAAAGATGAGCAGAAGTGCATTTTAAGGCAGTCAATGATGTTCAAGGTCAGCACCAGGGTTTGAGTTGGCAAAGGTCATGTGCAGAAGATCCACAACACAACCATCAGGAGAAAAGCAGTAGTATTCAGTAAAACTGAGACACTGTGTCTCTTGCAACAGGGATAGCTTTGGAGTGGAGGGCCAATGTTTGAGTGGGTGGAGCAGATGGACATGTTGGGAGGGTGAGTGGGTTCAAAGATTTGAAGAGTGGGATCAGAACAGTGGTTGATCAGTGGATGCACCTGCTCACTTTCCCACAAAGTTTGGTTGCTGAATTCTGATGCCCACTCAGTGACTGGGTGATGACATCTCTCCTTCACCTATGTTCTACCTCCTATCTCTTCATCCTCATCTTTGTGCAATGGATTTTCCAGGCATGATAGCCTGTTGTGGTTGTACCACACAGGTGGAAGCACTGACTCACTTTTCCATATGTTCACCATTACTTTTGCTCTCATCTTTGTGCAAATGGTTTTTCTGAGCACCACAAATTGTCATGGTTTTATCACAGTTAAATCTGGATGTTCATCTCAGTATATGACACACTTGTGGTGAATAGACATCAATTTGGGTTAACAGCACTGAATTAGTACAGTACTAAGTCAAAGGTGCCTGCATAATCAAAAACTTGGTGTGAATGTATCCATTAACCAAGTTCCATGGCATGTCTCCAAAAACATTAGCCTTGGTAATTTCATCTTCACCTTATGAGTGAACTCCCTCTCCTCATCTATTTCTGTCCTACATGTATATGCAGTAACCTTGATTTCACTCACAAGGGGGAAATCATTGAGCAAGTGAAGAATATAATTCTATACATTAGGGTAAGTTTCAACTTCTTCTTGAATCAGCCAAATCACTCATGTAGACAGGCACTGTCAACTCATCCAAATGAAGTGCCAAAGTTTCCAAAGATGCTATGCCCTTTGCCCACAAAGCACATGAATATGTAAAGTTGTCTGATGCTGAACAATGCCTTGAAAGACCTGCCAGAAACTTGAACTTGACCTTTATTTTTTGACAGGTGAGGTGAGTGGAGAATCATCTAAATGTGCTGGCCATGTCTTTGATCTTCTTGCAGAATGCAGGTGTTTCTGGTTCTTCAAAAGGAGTCAGAATGCTCTATGGCTCCTGTCCACTGATGTGCAAGCAGCTTAGAGCCAGAGGCTCCCTCAACTCCCAAACAAAATCAGGTGAAGTTGTCAGGTATTGAAGGAATGGTGGAACCTTATTTGCAATTCTGGCACACTTTTTCTGCTTTTGCTGGGCAGTCAATGTCCATCATGTGTATGGATGTATTGTAGCAAGAGAAGTCAGGCTGGAGTGGCACTCATAGAAGTAAGGGTCAATCAAAATATGATGATCACTGACTAGCCACATGGAGTAGAGACCCTGAAGTTGGATGTCTTCCCAATGGAATGAAGGATGATGGGGGTGGATGTGAATCCATAACATGGAGGAGAAGGGATTATTGAGCAATGATTGGAAGACATTGGTTTTTTGGTGGCCACTGATGCAGTAGAAAGCTGTACTGAGCTCAATGCAGTGAGTGTGGAGGATAGAGGTGCCAGTGTGCCACTCTGGTGCATCTTCTTGAAATGTAAGCACCCACTGTGGAGGTTTTCTGTCATTGTATAGAAGTTCTACATTATCTAATGCTGCCTTTGTCCCAATAGCATTCCATAAATTATCAAGAGTGGGAACCACACAAGGATTCTGGAGTAGGTCAAGTTCTTCAGAATGGAGCCAGATCCTAACAGTGGAGATAGTGAGCACATGCCACATGATCTGGTAGATGCTACAATTGAAGGAAAGAAGTGCCCAGAAATTGCAATCAACAGTGATTTTTGTAGTGACCTCAGGCAGGGGGAAAAAGGTGGAGAGGAAAAAGGGATCAGTTTCATTGATATTTGCACCAAGTGTGAGCTTCAAGGCACTGAAGGAGTTGTGAAGTACCCCTCTTTCTTCTAGCCTCAGGCCATATGCTTCCACTCCACAGCCAATGAAGTGACTGTCTGCTTCCATCAATGTGATCAACCTGTGATTGTCTATGATGTGGAAAATACAGAGCAGCAGTTCATCAGGCAGCATGCAAAGCAATAACCTCTGTTTGCTGATCCTTTCTGTTTTCATTTGGGTACCTTCATTGTTCTAGTACTATTAGTGCATAATTACCAAAGGAAGCATTAAATTTACCAGTTTTCTTTTCTTTCTATCCTCATTCTCAAGCCTTATGACTGCCTTCTGTTTGTGACTAGAATGTAAGCTGGAAATGCAGAAAACCTGGCCCATTGGTCATGTGCACTAGATACAAAGTCAACTTCATCACATGCCAATAAGATTGCAGTACATACCTGTCCTGCAGCATTAACAAAAAACCTGAATGGATCACCTAGGAAGTGTGTTGAATGTGCCAAAGTATACATTCAAGTCAAATGTCAGAGGCAGCTGGGTAGTGGTTATAAAACAAATCCAAGATAGCTGACTGAGTAGTCTGCACAACTGATCTCCTTTAAATCTAAAAAATAAAATTGAATGAAAAATTGGCAGCATTACAACTCCTAATTGTCAAAGCCAAGGAAGCCAGCAGCTCTCCTGCCTCCAATTGTGCATGATTTCATTCAGTGGCTACCATTCCACTCCTCTCTTTACCCTTTTTGTTCCTCTGTGACTTGTACAACCGTTCACAACTTTGTTGAACCCATGACTTCATCCTTTATTCACAGCAGGTCTATTGAAGGTAAATGAATGCTGACCCTTTTGCACTCCAACTAGAGCCTTGTGAAAGCATCTGATACTGGAATACAATAGCTTTCATATATTAATGAAGTAGACCCACACTTGACCTATCACACTATCACTGGGTCCACCTCACACCACCTAAGTGCATCTCACACCACCTAAGTCCACCTCATGCCACCTAAGTCCATTGAGTGCAATGCAGCCATACCAGTGTGCAAACCTGAGCTCATACCTTTAGTCCTTTTCTCTGCTTTTCAAGCTCATGTTTAACCAGTAGCTTGGTTGCCCAGCTATCTTTGAACCATTCAAGAATTGGGTGTTTGTTCACTGCCTGAATGAAATAAGGTTTTCATGGCATGTCTGAAATGGAAGTTTACCAAACCTGGATGCAAAGCTTATTGATCTGTGCTGCATTTTGTTTGCTAAAGGAAGCACAGAGATTCAGCTTGGTAGATATGAGGGATTGGATGGTTTCCTGGAAATGTTAGCACTTGTGGATGAGGAAAATGGCCAGAAATATGAGCACACCATAATGCTTGCAAACAGTACTTCATCCAAGCTCATCATTTGCTGCAGGGCAGGAAGTGAGCTAGGGAGAGTGGCTGGCTTTTGGATCTTGTGTGATTCTTTGTTTAATCCATGTTTTGCATGATCATCAATTGGAAAGGTGTGCCTGAGGGTTATGGGTGGAGGGGTGACTGCATGCTCAGGAGGGAACCTGCAGTGAAAGGTGATAGGAGGGAAGAAACACTGTGCTTGGTATGAAATTCTCAATGGGGGCATTGAGGTTACAATAGTCACTAGGTGTTTTTATTGTCCATGTGCTATTATACTATAGGAGTATTGTTTATAAAGCCTCTGGGCTGATATAAATCATACATTTGTTCAGTATGTGGTAGCACTATTTCATTTCCAGTCCCACCATGGCAGATCTCAAGCATATCAAGCATGCTCTGGACAATGGCTTTGTACATGAATATGCTTTGTGCCAGTGCAATAAAACCCTTGAGGAACTTTGCAGTCAGTGAAACCTGGTTGTCCTGTCAACAGGAAAAAGGTCATTTAATAGGACAACAAAGAATGATTATATCAAAGCACTTCAAGAGGTATGAATGATGAACTTGTTCTGAATATTTTCACTGAAAGATCATAGTATGTTAAACACAACAGTCAATGGAGGGCAATTGCAAGTGCTGACAAACACCACTATTCCTTTTCTGCTGAGATGGACTCATGGATGGGAGTGAGTGATGTGGAGATGGGAGAGATAACCAAAGACAGAGAGCAGCCAATTTGCATGTCTTCCAATCAGGGATGCACCAGCTTCCTGACAACCTACCACAGTGAACCTACTTGCTTGAGAGAGGATAGGATGGTCATTATCCCATCTAGGTATGCATGATCTATGCCCTTGAGTTAGTTCTTATACAACAGTTTCACAGGGGAAAGAAATCAGGTCCAGAATTTGTGAGAATACAACTTTTCGAAGGTATTAAGGACTGGGAGCCAGTTGGTGAAATGGAGCTGAGGCTGGAGAGAGGTGGTGGCTTGAATTTGCTTGCTTTGCAGGAGAGACTAGGTTGGAAAATCCAGGTGAGTTCTAGTTCTGTTAGGAATGTGACATACTCAGCATGATTAGGTCATTTCACCCCAAACATGCCACCCATTCTATGGGTATTCAGCTGAATTTCTAGAAGGAGAAGACCTCCAGCAACTCTTACATGATGATTATCTGCAAGTAGTGGCATGGAAATGATTGGAATATGTATTAGACAATAATTACACAACATTGTGAATGTACAGAAGATTGTCACTGCATTGATGTAAGATGCTTGCCAAGTTCCTCCTGGGACCACCTTTCAAGTTGCATTCTGGCATTTTGTGCATCCTTAAGACCATGCAGGTTGTCACACCAGTTTTTCAGACCAAGTGGCTTGCTGGGGGCATCTCCTTTACCAATGGAAGTGATGTGCTTTGTAAACCATTCTTCATTTTGAGATGACCAGCATATCTGATGTAATCCACCTTCTTCCCAGGTCTCAGCTAAAGGAAACCATGACACCTTCATCTGTTGATTGCCATAGCCTGGCATTGTAAGAATACATGAGAATGTGCTACAGTTGACTTTTGAGTTGCACTCACCAGTAAACTTAACATACAGCCCACAAAGGAGATTCCTTTCATCTTGAGTCATCTCATCAACATATTCAGTCCCTTTGCTGTCAACAGCAGAGAACATGGTCCAACCAGTGGGGTAACAAGTGACAGGGCCTTTCAATGCCTCACTGAAGCTGAGTACATCTTTAGCAATGCACCACAAAAGTCCACCTGCAAGCAGTGCAGCACAACTGTAGTGCTGTTTGAGCAAAGCAGCAACATCTCACTTGTAGAACTCATAGTCTATATGTTCAAATTGATCTGTTGTGATGTGGATGTGAGTGGACACAGGTGCATGGAATTCTTGAGGAACCAATGCAAGGTCTTGTGATTGGTGCATCATTCTAAACCTGGCACTGTTCTCCAACAAGTAAGTTGCAATGTCTCTTTCATCAACCAGAGAATCTGGAAGCTGACAGATGAGGAGGGCAACTGATGTAGAGTGGACAGCAAGTTTCCATGGAACAGTTGAGAAATCACCAAAGTCAAACATATACAAGCATTCTCCTGAGCTTGTGGTCAGGGTCCAAATAGTGTGGATTTACAAAGATGTCATGGTGAAAAGGCAGTTGAATGGATGGAGATCCCAACTTTCAGTGGGAGGTTTGACAGGTGGAACTTGCCAAAAATGATGTAGAAAATTGATGCAAAGGCAGGCTATTGGTGTCTTTAAGAGGGCTGGATTTTGTTGAGCCCCAGAAATACCTGTGATGGCCAAGGTATTACAGTGCTCCATGGGTGTGCATTCTCCAGAAGCCTGATCAGGTAATGGTAATGGAGGGATGAATCCATAGAACAACTGTAATATGTCAAGGAGTTGCAAATCAGGACTAGCTGAATGCTCAGGTGAGAGCAAAGATTCCACTTCAGGGGGGCCTTCAAGGAAAGCAGTCTCAAGATTTGCTATCTCTGCTCTCCAGTTCTC
>JAEUWS010001039.1:0-12674 GCA_018524945.1 Podaxis sp. C-F-92630
AAGAGAGTATCAGTGGCGCCTACTAGTATCAATAACCAAAGCAACAGCAAAGCCCAACCACGCGTAAGACCCCTCCGTTTTATATTCAGAAAGACATCGTGAAAACAAGAGTATCTTGGAGGGAGCTATCCACGACGCCTCCGGGACTGTAAATGCAGCTGAGTATCTTGTCGAATAAAGGTGTGGAGAGAATTGCGGTCACCTAACGTTGGGGACCTAATTTGGGACCCAATCAGTATGAAAATACAAACCATTCCCTAGCACCAAAAAGACCCAAGTTGGAATGCGCTGAGTCCGCACCTATAAAGCAGAGGACTCACCATTGTCAAAAAACATAAAAAGATAGCTGCTGGTCGAGAACTACCCCACAAAGCATACGCTCTGAGAATGAAACAAGCTTAGATAACGGGTCAGGAGGTAGACTGAACTTCGGAGACTTTTGGGAGACTAACATTCTGCAGCAACTAATCCCGCAAGGGAGCACCCTAAAAGAGAGCCATAAAAAATCCCATGAGTAAGTTGCGCACGAGGACTCACAAACAACGGCGTAGGACCCAGGAATGCAGAAAGCCTCCTGTTAACACCCGTTCAACGAAGCGGACTCTCATGGATAAGTACAAGCTTGGCACCTCGTAGTTCTCTAAGAGATACGAATCAAACAAAGGCCCTGGTTTCATATTGGAAGTGCTCACCGGCTAGTACCAGTGCAAAAATGAGGAAGGGGATATACCGGCAGGCTAAGTAGATGAGGCTGATAATGGACCATTTTTTCGTCCGCCAAATACCAGAAATCTTCCAAAACCGAGCCAGGTGGGTGTCAATAGCCTCCGTGAACTACGTGCTAGACAGCAGAAGGGCACAACTGACCTCTTGGGGTAGGAAATGAACATATTCGCAAATAAGCAAGAGCAACAAGGCAACTGCCAGCAAGAGTCAATGATCAACTTATCACTCCACCTACACGATGTTCTCACTGGAAAGATACTATGTACGCCCACCTGGCATTCAGTACGCAAGCATATCCGGATAGGGAGGTGAGAGACACACCTCCAAGAGCTGTAGTTGTTCGTTGAAGATGACGATTGACATTGGGACGAGGGAGAGAGATACCCAAGTGGGCCACGAGTTCAGAAGTTATATATTCTGCCCGGTGCCTCTGTGACGGGGAACAATCATGTCCATCAGTTTCAGGGGAAAAAAGAGAGATTAGTCAAGTGGAATGTTGTTGAGCTCAGTACGATGAATGTTTGAACATTGTGTCAAACTCGAGTCGTTTAGTACAGCCACGCCGATCCGTGAGAGATTCAATTGTTCTACAGTTGTGGCTGACTGCTTGCTCTTTTGGAAGATTCACAGCCGGCATTGGATTCTGATTACCAACGGATGAGGCTGATGTGAATGACTAGTTCGGGTGGTCCTGAGGAGTTCATTGATGGACTTGAGTTGTTGTCACCAATTCTATGACTGGTGGCCTGGTGCTGACAGCGTCATCCTATGCATCCCATGTTTTAAGTGTCCATGTACTGTGTGACTCCATAGTAAACTGGATCCAATAGATGCGTGCTTCGGACAAGGGAAGGATCAATGAATTGCTCTAGTAATTAGGCACTGCCAGGGAGTGACGAGAATTCATGAACAGTCCTTGGAACGAGAAACAGCATTGTGTAGAACCGAAGGATAATATGCCACTGAGAGTTCGGCGTGTACAATGCCGGGGTGCATGATTTATAAGGTAGATTTATTCCAGCGACGACTCGGACATCACATGAGACGTGACTATTCGTGACCATCTTATCTTAGGTATCGCATCGAGTAAGCACTGGATATGTCCTACTAATACCAGCCGGGTCTTTTGAATCGTAGCTGTACCTTTAACCCTGCACTCTTATTTCGCGTTGGAATGTTATAGTTTTATTGGTTTTTTTTTTTTCTTTTTGCCTAAACGACTGGGGATTTGAAGTGGTCAGTTTAGGTATGCAAGGACAGATCATTCGCTCCTTCGACTTCGTATATTTGTCGTTTTGTTGAGTTACAGACACGCGTCTAAACGAATTTGATACAACTACTTCATCTGAACTGAGACTGGAGGATGGCATCGAGTAAACAATATTTTGAGTGAGCTTTTGAAATCCAAAAGACGGGCAATCCTGCTTTTCCACAATCCTTATTACAACTCAGCTTTCAAGACTCGTTCCTCGAACTCGCGACTGCATTGGAGGATTCTGTCCGAGAACTATGCCGAAACTGGATCGCAGATAGGGACATCGAGTGCACAATATCTTGATTGAACGCAGATGCTGAGCTACCGTGCTGCTTGAGTAAGAGTATCATCCGACTTGATACGAGGCTGGATAGAACGGTCCCGATGCTATATATCCATCAGTACTTGATGACTGATGTTGCTCATAGTCCAAATAATTACTACTAACCGGGTTGACATGGCTGCCAGTGGACCTGGGGCTTTCACATAGATTACAATGACAAGCGCGGCATTGACTAGCCCTCTCCACCACGTCAACATGCGTAGTGGGAGAAATGAATAGGAGCACCACTCACGGCAGTTGAAAAGGAAGTACACGCAAGAGTCCCGATATATCTTGATGAGTAATTGATTCGCCTCGGCACGGTAGAACTTGGCTTTTGTCCATATCACCATGAAAGTAATGACTAGAATTAAAGAAGATAGGTTTCACATCTAAGAGAGTATTAGTGGTACCTACTAGTATCAACTATCAAAGCAACAACAAAGCCCCACAACGCAAAAGACCCCTCCGTTTTGTCTTCAGAAAGACATCGTGAAAACAAGAATTTCTGGGAGGGAGGTATCCGTAATGTCGCTGGGGTCGTAAAATGTAGTTGAGTATCTAGTCAAATAAACACGTGGTGCAATTTGTGGTCACCTATCTTCACGGGCGTCACTTGGAACGCAATCGCCGCAAAGGCACAAACCATTCCCTAGCGCCAAAAACAGAGTATGTTAAAATCCATTGAATTATCACTTATAAAACAGACTTCATACCGTTGTCAAAACCGATAAGAAGATAGCTGCTGGTCGAGAACTACCCCACAAAGCATACGCTCTGAGAATGAAACAAACTCGAATAACAGATCAGGAGGTAGACTAAACGCAAGAAGTTTTTGGGCGACCAACATTCTGCAGCAGCTAATCCAGCAAAGGAGCACCCTGAAACAAGCCGTCAATTGCTAATGGTAAGCTTGGCACGAGGACTCACAGACAACAGCATAAAACCCAGGGATGCAGAAAGCCTCCTGTTAAAACCCGTTCAACGAAGCAGACCTTTACCGAATACAAACTTAACACCTCATAATTTCCTAATGGGTACGAATCAAACAAGGACTCGTTGGATTCACATTGGAAGTGCTCACCGAATAGTGCCAGTGCTGTAGTGAGGAAAGGGATATACCGGCAGGCTAAGTAGACGAGGTTGATAGCGACCCATTTTCTCGTTCGCCAAATGCTCGAAATCTTCCGAATCCGAACCAAGTGTGTGTCAATAGCCTCCGTGTACTATGTGCTAAGCGGAAGAAGGGGGGACTGACCTCTTGGGGGAGGAAATGAACATACTCGCAAATGAGCAAGAGTACCAGAGCGACTGCCAACAAGAATCATTGATCAACTTATCATACCACCTACAGGTTGTTCTCACTGGAAAAATACTATACGCCCACCTCGCGTTCAGCACGCAAAGTATATCCGAATGAGGAGTTGAGAGACGCACCTCCAAGAGCCGTAGTTGTTTGATGAAGATGGTGAGGGGTTCATTGTTTGGCGCCATTGGAGCCAGGGAGCGAGACATCCAAGTGGGCCACGAGTTCAAAGATTATATATTCTACTTGGAACCTCTGTGGCGACGAACAATCGTGCCAAATCAGTTTCGAAAAAGAGATATCAATCAGCGATAATGTTGTTGAATTCTGATCAATCAATAACACTTGACTGCTCTGCACTGGAACCTCAAATTGTTTAGTGCAGCCACGCAGACCATCGATGACATTTTTGCGACCACTCGCTCTTTTGGGAGGCTCATAACTGGTGTTTAATTCCCATTTCTGACCTTGAGTAATTACCAGCAGATGAGACTGATATGAACTTGAGCTATCGTCACCAATCCTGCAACTGGTAACTCGGTGTTACCAATGTCATCCTGTGCGTAACACATCCGTGTACTATATACTTCACAGAAATCCGGATCCGATGGACATGGGCTTTTGACAAAAGGAAGATCAGGATGCCGGGACCTGGCGAGGATAGTCCCTCGAAGTGAGAAACATCTGCGTATGTACTAGACAAGAGCTACAATCACAATTCATGCAGCAACCACATTGCTTTAGATCCGGAATAACCACACAGGGATGTAACCCTCACTGCAATTTGCATGCAACCCTTTCGTTTGAATGTTCACTGACAATCAGTCTGTGCTGCAGGCACATGTACAAGTCTATAGATTTCTGTTCAAACGAACCTCAGGGTCTGGGCTCAACTAAATCGGAGAACGGATAGTGACATCGAGTAAGCAACATCCTGACTGAAAGAAGGTGGATAATTCCCGCGGTTGCCATTTTCTCTGAGGTCTATCATCATCCGACTTGATATAATACTTGTTAAGACACAGCCAATGCTGCTCACGCAAAAGTCAGTTCAGTCCCCTGTTTTCAAATATTCTCACCACCCACCGTGGTGATAGAATTACAATTGGGCCTGAGGTCTTCAGGTGAACAACGATTGAGGCGACTGCAATTACTTGAGGCTCCGAAATCAGGAAGAAGACTAATTGGTATCTAAAGGACCGGACTCACAGCAATTGAGAGAAAAATATGTGATAGCATCATGAAATATCTTCCTCAACAGTCCATTCGTCTCATAGGAATGGTATCTTCTGATTTTGGCCCAAATCACTATAGATAAGACGACTGAAGGATGTTTAAGTTATTATCCTCGCCAACGGAATGAAAAGGACCCTCACCAGCATCGATGAATAGGATGATCAATGTCCCAAATGTTTCGAAAAACTTATTGCCGTGGGGCATACATGCTATTGTAGAAAAAGAGCGAGAGCCCACTCTCAGGGTCACTAATGTTGTAGGTTAATACTCATGAAACATTTTAAAGGGAGGAGAGCAGTTAAAAACAAACATACAAGATTTCATTGCAGGCTTCAGTTGTGCTGCGCCGAGTCCCAACCCACACGCCATGCCCTCGTAAAAAAATACAATGAGAATATAATAGGTGCTGAGACCCACACTCATTACTCACGACGGTCAGAACGAAAAGAATAATTCCCACTGGCCACGAAGTACCCCACAAGGCGTACGCTCGGAGGATGAAACAGCCTAATGAATGAGGAAAGGCTGTTCGTCACGTCGTTTCTCAAGACTCACTTTCCGAAATCGCCAACCCAATGAAGGTGAGCCCTTAGGCAAAGCTGAGATCAATACAATGGCTCCGAGTTATCTAGCCTACAAAGCTGACTTACACACAGAAGCGTACACTTCGGGTCCACAGGCTGCGATCGGCTGCCGGCCCAAGGGTTCTAATTAGTAGGGTCTCTTTGGTTTGGACCTTAGGGTCGCACATTACGAGTTGCTAGAGGATGTGGTCAGTCCAGCAATTCGTCGCTTGCAAAGCAGGAGTACACACAAAAAATCGCCAAGAAGATAGCAGGGAAAGGAATATAACGGCCGAGCAAGTATACGATCTTGACGACACTCCACCTCCCAGTCCATATATAACGGATCTTCGCATGATAAACTCGTTAGCTAACAGTGTATGTGGGTAGTTACTATGTGAGAGTTCATGGCAAAGCTACTGACCTCTCGTGGTAGAACGTCAATGTACTCGCAGATGAGAACAGAAAAAAGAGCAACTGCGATCACAACATAATTAAAGACCTATATGATTTGCCCCATTAAATGGATTCGAGTTACTTGTGGCATACTGGGTGAGGTGCCTTCAGTACCTGAGGATAGTTTGTAAAATAGGGAAAGCACGTACCTTCGCGTCCGAGAACCCCTGCTGTCCTTCAATAAGTTTCTTGAGTAAGTCGGCGGTGCTCGGAGCTTCAAGAGCCATAGTACACAGCAAATATGTTCACAACGGGGGTTGCAACGATGAATGAAACGACCTATCGAAAGCTGGTGTAGTTATACCTGGGTAGGTATACCTTTCACGGGACAAGGGTATGATAATCAACTTGGATCCCGAGATCATCTTCTAAGTTGCATGGATGCTCATAATGAATGTTGAACGTTCCAACCTTGATACCTCACCATCTTTAGCCCTGACTGTCGACCTCCTCTTGATCCTTTCTAGTCGATTACGGCTTGTAGGACACTGATCACCACGGCAGTTTGGTCACTTGCAAGGACGCGGATGGGTGAATAAATGAGCGGAAAGTGAAGAAGTTTGTATTATTAGTAGTGCGCCCACTGAGGCAGATGGCAGATGTTCTAGCGCCACGATTCAGTGGAGTATTGACCATCAGATTGTTAGTGATGATGGCATAAATATATACTGAGTTTCGCCGACTTCTAACGGAACGCTAGGGTACTGAGGAGGCATCACTTGTTCGGGTAACGCTGAGGGCGGAGTCGACAACCAGTAAGAACCCAAGAATAAGAATGCAGGAGGATAACCCGGCGGGTCTCTCTGAGTGTTTTTTCCATGTTCGTGTATCCCCGATCATCATCGAGCTTATCAGCTGACCTGAGACCAAGTAGGAACGGGAGCAAGCCGGAACGGCCACAGCAGCTGTGTGACCGATCACTGAGGCTTAAAATTCCGCTCTAAGCCAGAGTGGCGAGGTCGGCCATTGCGCCGATGGTCACTTGAGCGTTGACTTCGACCATTGGTGTGGCGAGTCCCGTAGAGGTCCTGGCAGAGAGGAGACCATGTGTAAGGAGCACCTGGGACGGCTTTAGTGGAACTTGTTCGGGTGTCAGGAGCGCCGCACTGCCCTTTGCTTACCCTCTTTTCGCCTCGTCTCTCCAACGCCTTGGGAACTTAGAGCCCGCCACACTTGGACCGAATGGAGTTGCTAGTCGATCAGAGTCTGATCCATAGTGGCCCTAGGGGTCCTCCGATCTCCGATTAAAGCAAACCACAACCGAGTCGGTGGAAGACAGCTGACATGAGGGATTTTCTTGCGGGGGCGACCCATAAGTCATATATGTCGCTAAATATTCATCTTAGTATTCTGTGCCTTGCTCTCCGATGTGTAATCCAGAGAGCCTCAGGATTATTTTCATCACGGCGGGGTGTGGTGGCACCAGCAACTTGAACAACTGACAGCACGCCGCGCCCATGTAAACCGTCTCATGCGCGACGGAATTTGTTCACTATATAGAACAGATCTGCAATCACTCGTGCCTTTGGAAGCCTGAAAGCGTGGATTATTTTCATCAGCTCTGGCTTGTGGAGTCTGCAAACGTGTCCAAATCAGACTCTTACTCAGCAGTGATATGCTCTTTTTGTATATAGAGCTACGCATTGCCAGGGTTGGGAAGGGCTCGGTTATGTGCATAGGAATCGTGGTTATCGTAACTACGAAGGGTGATCCACGTAGCAACGACGAGAAAACATAAGATACCGCCACTTGGAGTCCGCAACACACAGAGCAGACAGCTTAAGAAGCACGAGGTGTGACGATGCCGGCATCATCTCTAATGAGGCTCTAGCTCAAGCTTAAAGTGGCGGCGCTGCCCCATCTTGCACATGTTCGCAAGTTTCTAGACGACTAACAGCTATCCCCGATGAGATCCGCATGCAAACGTCGCCTCTCATCAAACATCTATGATCTGACGTCGCCAACCTCAGAATGTCAGGGCATCTCCCACGAGAAGCATAACTACGCCCGGAATACCCATCCCACTCCGAACGCTGACGAGGCCCACTTCGATAAACAGAGTCAACGCGTGGAGTTGATGATATATCAACATGGCCTAGATTTGAGCACTAGTTGACTGTGCCCTGCCTTTGTTTTTTTTCGCCGGCGACAGGTTGCGCGATGGCAATATTGGAAGTCATCCTCTCCTCTACACCGAAGGTCTTCCGTGACCATTATATCTTGCTCTCCATCTCCTCCATCATACGTAAAGCTGCCTATTCTCTCCCTGTCTTCTTACTCACCGACTCCGACCTTAGTATATTTCTTGTACAGGACCATCGTATACCCTGCCTATCTCTCACCCCTACGTCACATACCTGGACCACCTATCCTCCCCTCCCCACCGTCTTCCTCAATATTCTCGTTCATCTTCTCTAAAATCCTTGGTCCATTTACAGGCCAGTTCCCAGCAATAATCAATGGCGAAGCCGGTATTCCCCAACGTGAATGGCTCAAAACCTATGCAGGTGGTAAAGGCGTTTTGAGAGTCGTTGGACCAGTTGGTATTGAGCGGGTTATGTTTTTGAATCCGGAGGCCTGTGATAAGATCTTGGTAAGAGAGTGTGTTGACTATCCGAGGGTGCGTCTCTCCCTGTTGTTCAAACATGTTCCGGGTTTTACTGAATTTTTGGTCCATAGCCAAAGTTTATGAAGGATGTGATGCGCATCGTTTCGGGTTATGGCCTATTGACAGTTGAGAAGGACGAACATAGGCTTATGAGGAAGATGATGAACCCAGCCTTTTCGCTATCGAACCTGGTTTCGCGTGAGTCTGCATTGGCCGACCGGCCTTGCCCTTACTGGTCTAACTTGGGTGTCTGTCACACTGTGTAGAATTGGACAAGTACCACGAAGCCATCGAGAGGTGAGCTTGAACCCCAATTCCGCAGACTATTCCATATTGACTCCCGCCCATAACAGTTTGATCAAAATTTTCAACGACCTAATATCCTCTGAAAAGGAAGGGAAGATCCTCCCTGTATATGAATGGCGTACGTCCCACTCCTCTCCCCACGCCCTTTCCATTCACTAACCCTGATTGAAACAACAGTGTCGAAAGCGACTCTCGACATAATGTGTACTACTGCCCTCTCCTACGATTCCGACAGTCTACATAACCAACATAGCGAGCTTGCAGACGCTTATGAACGAATGATTGATCTCCAAAATGGGGAAAACGTCTCATGGTTAATCGCGCTCGTATGTATCCCTGGATTCTCGGCATTCATGGAGAGTAAGTGGGCATGGAGACTTCGAAAGTTGATTGAAAAAATACCCAAACTCGGTGTGTTGAATCACCCTTCCCTACTAAAGTTGGATTGATATTAAATGTTTACCGCACAGGCCTGTTGGCGGTGTTGATTGACTCGATGTACCGGATTCGAGCGGTTTCGAGAGAGTTGTTGGTGGAGAAAATGCGTGAGAGTCATGCAACGGATGAGAGGGAGAAGAAGAAGGATATTATGAGTTTGCTTGTCAGGGTGAGGAAGGAGAGTTTGGAGAACGAGCCGGGTGCGTGGATTATGGATGATGAGGGTATGGTGGACCAAGTTGTACGTTTTTCTTTATTCGCGTTGCGCTTAGGGCCGTTGATTAACCGTTGGTGGTTGATGCTTAGTTGACGTTCCTTGGCGCTGGACATGAGACGACGGCTTCTGGGCTTGCTTGGGTACGTCTCCAGTATTTTTCTTCCTCAGTTGCTTCCCTAACAGGGGATAATTGATGGTTTAAATTTGTGCAGACATTGTATCTCCTTGCAGCGAATAAGGAAGTGCAAGATAAACTTCGCGAGGAAGTTACACCTGTCCTAGCCGCAAATCCAAGGCCCGAGTATAGAACATTGAAGGAACTACAGTGGTTGGACTGTGTCGTGTACGTTCCACTCCCCGCCTCTTCGACGATCCACTAAAGTCATGGATACAGGATGGAGGGCCTCCGCATACTCCCACCCGTACCTATGACTTTCCGGCAAGCGGCGAAAACGGACTTTGTCGACGGCGTGCTCATACCGGCGGGTACCATCCTCTACATCCCAGTACGTCCTTCACACAGCACCAGGAAAACTCATTGCCTGATGTTGAGAGTGTAGATTCGCGTTGTTAACACATGGAAATCGATCTGGGGTCCGGATGCTGAAGAGTTCCATCCGGAACGATGGTTGAACCTGCCGAAAAGTTATCACTCGCATTACTCGTTGCTTTCCTTCTTTGCTGGTCAACATGCGTGTATTGGAAAGACAATGGCGATTATGGAGATGAGGACTATCCTTGCGTGAGTTCTCTTTTTTTTTAGCGTAGTGCGCTGATGGTGAACATTGGATGAACTTGACAGGTCGTTGATTGCGAACTTCGAGTTTGACTTGGCATATGATGGACAGATTCCGCAACCGACCGCCGCGATTACTATGAGTGAGTTTATAATTCTGAATTTGTGACTGGTTGTAGCGTGCTGATGTGATGCGTAGAACCGAAGGACAATATGCCGCTGAGGGTTCGGCGTGTACAACGCCAGGGTGTATAACTTGTAATATTTTTGTTAGTATTGATATCTCCAGAAAGTGTGTTATTTTCAAAGAACTTTCTAAGTGTGATGGTACCCTTCCTATACCCGAGCGTTATCAGACGTGGCCATTTCTATACTTCGATGATCGGAGTCTTTGAGATAACGAGCCTTGGGTGTTGATGTGTCACAGCTACTTGCGTAAGGATTTAGATGGTGATTGAACGAACTCGATCTAAACTCAGCTAAAGCGGAGAGCAGCGCGATGTCGAGTAAGCAACATCTTGACAGCAGGAAGACGACCGAAAATTCTACGATTCCCGTTTCCTCCCAGATCTATCGGCTTGATACGATGCTCCCTAAAACGCAACTAATATTGCTGCCCATGTGAAAACTGCGCTGATCTTCAAGCCTTGCTACCCGCCGTGGTGATAATACTAGGAGTCGGCCAGATGTCTTTGGGTAAACCACAGTTGAAAAAACTGCAGCTACTTGAGATCCCTATACCATGGACTTGTTGTCTATAAGCAATTAAGAAAGAAAAAAGGGGTGACGGGACCTTAGTATACGTGAACGCGGAACAATTTGATTCTTGGGCACCATGACGTTCGATTTTTGTCCATAACACCATCGATAGGGCCACTGTGGAGTGTGTAAACATCAACCCCCCCACTGGTGGATACTCACCAGTGTTATATAACATCAGGTTCGCCAGCACCTTGAGAGGGGCCGTAAAGCTGGAGTTTATATTCGGTCTCATGATTTACGACGGGAAGAACAGTCACAAGGGGCTGAGAAGCACCGTAAAAAAGCATACGCTCGGAGGATGAAGCGGGTTATATGCATGTAGTGAATAAGAGAAAGGTGTTTATATAGCGTCTTGCAAAGATATTGATCGCTTTGGCCTCTTGTCCATTCCCCACGAGAATGCAGACAAGAAAACCGAAGAGCAGGTGGAAGCTTATTATTTCAATGGCGCGCAAATGTCAGAGGCAGATGTTTCGCCGAGTTTCAGTAAGAAACTGGGACATTTGGGAGGTACATACTGTGAACCACTGGCAATGCAAGTAAGGTTCCGGGTGACGCCAAGCGTTGCAGGTTAAAACCTGGGCCAAAACGCAGAAGAATACGGCCGTTAAGTATTTCTTTCAAAGGTGTGGATTTGCCGATCATCTCCTGTCTGTGCGATACAAGGGCAGAGGCAAGTGAAGCAGACAGTAGCAGTGTCGAAGGGCCACACACAAGTCCATCGTATTGAATGTTGAATATTTGAATCTTGAGTTTGAGGCTCCCAGTACAACTCGTGCTATTGAATGTCAGAAGGAAATGGGTTGTATGTTGGTATTTATTTGTGAGGCTTGAGTATAAGGCGACCTACGTGATATGTGGCCTACAGGATACGCTGGACTTGCAAGCTAGTAAGCCAGTCGTTTACTGGAGCGCTATTGAAAGCCCTCTGCAATACTTAAAATATGCGGTCACAATCCGGCAATTGGTCGAGTGTATACCACTGGTGGTGATTCATAAGAAGCGCCGAAGACGGCTTGTAAATAGGTGGGAAGCCGCATCCCGATTGGAAGCGCAGTCGCTGTTGCTGTTTGTTTCCGCTCTCCCTCTTCTTCAACAGCCTGAAGGCCAAGAGCACACCTTATATCAACCAAAAAAGAGAACCATGCAGCTGTTAGTTGGCCGGAATACGGAGTAAGCTCTCGGATTCCCCATCCTAACCTGGCGAAAAGCAACTAACGTAAAGAACTTACTGTGGAAGTGAGTTGGAAGTGATACACGTCAGTAAGTACTCATGCCAGTATTCTGCGTCTCTTCTCTCTGATGTGGTTTTCGTTGGATATGTAGTTCATCGAGAACCTCGGATCACGACGTATGTGCCACCACGAGGAGATCCTGCAGCGCCGGGAGGCCGTACTGGTAACCTGAATATCCGTGCTCCCGAAGCGTCGTCTACACCGTCTCAAAGTGAGAACTCCGTGGACCATGACGAGCGACCCAATTCTTTCATCGTCGACTATGATGATCCATTTGCTGATCCACCCGTACGTGACCGTGGAGACGATATTACACCTGGACTAGAGGAAACAGCTCAAGAAGTCCTACCGAGGGACTTGGACGCATTCGTGTCCCCACCCCTTGGAGCCAGACCATTAACCCCGAATCCCCTCACCGATAGCCACGAATATGATTTCCCTCCTATCATTGCCATTCGCGATGCACACGAGTCCAACACATTATTCCAATCTACATTCGAGGAGGACC